>JAEHOE010000048.1:600000-777201 GCA_016858145.1 Edaphochlamys debaryana
CAGATCTTCCAGGACTGGAACCCGCAGGCCGGGCGCACATTGCTGGAGCTGAACTACCGCTCGGCGCCCAAAATCCTGGCCGTGGGGGAGGCCGTGCTCAAAGTGGGGCGGTGGGCGGGGGCGCTCAGATCACATCTGTCGACCGTATTCCAGGTTACACACACCGGTCTCCTGTAAGCTATGGCCGCTTCGCTGCGTCAGTAGAACTCAACCTCACCGCGTACCGCAGGACGGGAAGGGCGAGATGGCGGCGGGTGTGCTGCCCAAGACGCTGCGCCCGACCAAGCCCGACAACCCCACCAAGGTGAGCCCCGCATGTCCAATAGAGCTTACATAGTATTTAACGAGGCCTGAGAAAGGCGGTTGCCGAACCTGCCGACGGAGCCTCAAGCGGACGGCGTGTGTACGGCATGTCCGCCTGTGCCCGCCCTTCCCCGCCACCAGGTGGTGTTCATCGAGGTGGGGGCGCCCGTGGACGAGGCGGAGGCCATCACTGCCGAGATCGAGCAGCTGCACAACGAGGTGGGGGCAGCGGAGGAGCAGGGCCGAGGGCGGCGCCAAGGGGACAATGAAGGGCAGGCCTTGCACGCTGACTGGTTGTCGATGGGGGCGCGCCGAGCTGACACACAGTGATGCCTACTGACCGAGCCCGAGTTTGTCTTGTGTGGCCTGCCGTACGCAGCACGACATGCCGTACAGCCACGTCGCCATCCTGCTGCGCTGCTTCAAGGTCGGCGGTGCCAAGACGCACACGGAGCTCCAGGCAAGCGCTCGGTGGCGGCATGCTCTCTCTAAACCCTCAAACCGTGACACCCCACCTGCTGCCACGCCCTTGCGCTCCCCCCTGGTGACACTCCACCCCTACCTCCCCTCCCCACCTGCCGCCCTCTCGCCCTCCGCAGAAGGCGCTGCGCTTCAAGGGCATTCCCTTTGTGCTGGTCCGCGACAAGAGCATCTTCGAGCGCGCAGAGGCGAGCCATAACGGGTTGAGAGCTTGGGGACGGGGCCTTTGCACAGCGCACCCGCATGGTCTCACTGCATTCGCAGCCTGCCGCTCAGCTGACTCCAATGTATGGTCACCCAACGGCCCGCACCCCCCACCCACATCCCCCCAGGTCCAGGACACCCTGGCCTACCTCCGCCTGGCGCTCAACCCCGCGGACGACTCGGCCTTCAGCCGCATCTACAACACGCCCCCGCGCCGCCTGGGCGACGTCAAGGCCAAGTTCATGTCGGGGCTGCTGAGCCTGCAGGCGAGCCGTCGTTGGCAACCCGGAGGTTGCTTCTGTCGGGGCTCCAGGGCGGATCTGGGCTGACCATTACTCGCCAAGACCCTGGTATCTTCACGGCTGGCTACCGGTCCCACAACTCACCCGGAGCCTGGCAGCTTCGGGTTTGGTCCTGACTTGCTATGCCTTCCTCTCTGGTGCAGGAGACGCTGGACCGGCGTCGGCAGGAGCGACTCGCCGGGGCGGGGCCCGAGCAGCGCTCGGCGCTCGAGCTGCGCCCGCCCGAACACAGCCTGTACGGCCTCTGCTGCATGCACCTGGCGGGCGCGGGGGACCCGGACGCAGTGGCGGAGGCGCGGGCGGCGCTGGGCGGGGGCGAGGGGCTGAGCACGCTTCACCGCAACGGCGTGCAGGAGCTGATCGAGGTGGGGATGGGTTGGTGGGTGGGTGGCTGGTAAAAGGTGCCGCTACGGCGCGAACGTCTCCGCAGTGGCGGAGGCCGCTCGCCCATAGCTTGGCGCCACCGGTGCAGGGCACGCAATGCGTGATCAGCGTGTCACCGCATGCCACCCTCAACCCCCATCGTCCCATGTGCCCCCCACGACCGCCCACGTGTGCCGCCAGGTGGTGGAGCGGCTGCGGTCCGACCTTTGGCAGCTGGGGCCCGCGGGGGCCGTGGCCCGAGTGCTAGAGCTGACGGTGAGCCGCGGTAGCAGGAGCTTGGAAGCTCGCGTTGCTGTTCCCTGCCCCTTGGCGCCCCGCACGTGAGCCTAGTCCACCCTGAAGCTCCCGCTGATCTCTTCTTACCTCCCACCTTGATCGTTGCTATGCTGTCGTGCAGGGCTACGCCGCGTGGTGGTCAAAGCAGAAGCGCAACAAGGAGAACAAGGTGCGGCATTCGGACTAGTGTTGCATGGAAGGCGGGGCAAGCAGAGCAGTACAGCAGGAGCTAGTGCCAAGAGCCGACTGACACCTGCCGTGTCGTGGCTGATCGCACAGGCCGACAAAGCCGCCGAGGCGCTGGCCGTGAGCCCCGGCGGTGTGGCGCTCGCCAGCCGGGCGGCCACCGCCGATGCCCTGGGCAAGCAGGTGGGCGGAGGCGGCGGCGGGCAGACGTCGGCTTGAGTGATTTGAGCAACAGTACGTCAGCAATTCGACCTTCCGCATGCCTGCAGGAGGCCCCATCGGACTCTGACGACGATGACGAAGAGGACGCAGCCAAGCCGACGGGCCTGGTGGGTGTGCTTTGGCGTGACACGGCCGCAACCGTCCTGGTTGGCTTGCCTTTGTTCAGTTCACGTTACCTGCGTTGCTGTTCATGCGCTCACGCGCCCCAGTAAGCACACCATTGAGCACGTTCATGTACGCTGACCCCTTCAACCCCTTTAGGCCTCCCCCGCCACGCCCAGCACGCCCCGTCGGCGTCGCACGGCAGGCCGGGGCGCCGCCCGGGAGGGCAGCGATGACGACAGCGACGATGACGACGACGACGACGGGGAAGACGAGGAGGCGGACGGCGAGGCGGCGGGCGAGGGGGCGGCGGATGACGATTCCCTGCTGCCGCCTCTGCCCCGAGGGCTGCGGGCTGAGCCCCGGCAGCTGAGCGACGCGGACCGGGTCATGCAGGGCGTCAGGTGCCTGTTCGAGGTGGGTGAGGCTGCTCGGCCCGGCATGGGGCCGCGGCCAAGCGACTCCCACAGCCCTTGTCCTCCGTCCTTCGTTGAGGCTGAGCTTAACGTCTTGTCCCCCGCCTGCAGGAGGCCGGCCAGTTCGCGGCCCGCTGGCGGCCGCACGGGGAGCACGTGTTCCCTGCCCACACGGAGGAGCCGCCGCCGGAGCCCACGCCGGGCGCAGATCACCCCGGTGCCCCGCACGCAGCGGGCGCGGGCCCCGCCCCGGCCGCCGCGCAAGCCGCGCATGGGCAGGCGGAGCCCGTGCCGCCGCCTGCCGAGGCACCGCCCCCGCCCGAGCGCACCGGCGTGCCTGAGCTCTTCCAGCTGGCCGCCCGGGCCGTGCTGGAGCGCTTCGACGGCGAGGAGGTGCTGGTGAGCGCATGGTGCCAGCGGCCCCAACTGCAACTGTTTTGCTCGTTTGTGACTTGCCCCGTCCCGCCCCCGCCGCCCCCGCAGGCCAAGCTCAACAGCGTGAGCCCCCGCACGGGCTTGCCCCTGGTGACCCCCTGTGTACTGGAGCAGCTGTACGGAGAGCACGGCCGAGGCCCCATGATCATGAGGGACTTCCTGGCGCACGTGGCGCTGTGTGACAGGTGCCGTACTAGATCAGGCGGATGGAGCCCAGGGGATGGGAGTGACCCATGGCTGGCGGCACGGGCGGGGAAGCCATGGGGTCGTGGCACTGGACACTAGACACCGGGCTCGGGGCCCCGACAATGTCCTCTCAACCTCAGCTCTGATCCCCGCATGCCACCCCCAGGGAGGTGGAGTCCGGCGGCGCAGGCGCGGCCGCGGGCTCGAGCGCCCGGCGGCCCTCGGTCACCATCAGTACGATACATGCCGCCAAGGGGCTCGAGTGGCCCACGGTGTTCGTCGCGCGCTGGGCCGACGGCTTCCTGCCCACCCTGGCGCGCATGAGCAAGGTGCGGAGGCAGATGCGGAGCGCGTGTGGACCACCCTACATGCATAATGCACCACGCTTCATCTGCTGACGGTGCCTCCACCCTTGCAAACGCACTGTTACTACGGCCCAGGCCGAGGAGGAGCTCCTGCAGTGCAAGGACCTGGGGGAGCGCAAGCAGGCCATCGAGCAGGACCGCGAGCTGCACGCGCAGGTGGGCGGTGCGGCGGTGGCCTCAAGCTGCAAGTACAGTGTCATGTGTGCCACAGTGGGCCTGGGGCAGTGAAGCTACCCACCGCCTGGGAATGGGCTCGTCTGCTGGTGGACAAGGAAACGGGTTACGGCTGCATGCGTTGACTGCAGGTGCAACGCGCCCTCCCTTCGCGCCCCCTCTACCCCCACGCGCAGGAGGAGCGGCGGCTGGCGCACGTGGCCGTCACTCGCGCCAAGGAGCGGCTGTACCTCACCTCGATACGGTGAGCAGCTGGCGTGCAGGCCTTGTGGAAGGCACTGCGGCAGGCAGCTTATGTAAAAGGTTCTCTAGCTGCCTCCGTGCTGCCTGCTGCGGGCTCCCGTTTGCTTCCCTGCGTACCGGTACCGACGGCCTCCACTACCGACTGCCTCCGCTGTCCTCGCGTCCGCAGGGTGGTGTCTGGCTCCGGCAAGACGTGGCGCGTGGCGCCCTCCTCCATCCGCGTCCCGGCAGACCCAGACGTGCTCGAGCGCCGCACACTGCCGGTCAGCGAGGAGGAGACCAAGCTGCTGGAGCGGGCGGACCGCGACGAGGAGCGGGCGGAGATGTATGGCGGCGATTGGGGGCCTGGCGGAGGCGGCAGGGGAGGCCTGGGCGGGATGGGGGAGGCGGGAGCGGGCGCGGGAGGTGCCGGCGGGGGGCGAGGCCGTGGCTTCGCTGGGGGTGCTGCGGGGGGGTTCATGTGGGCAGGTGGGCTGGCAGGGCGGGGTCAGGGGCGGGGCGCGGGGCCGGCCGTCGCCGGGGGTGGAGGCGGGGGCCGCGGGCGTCAGCAGCCCGGAGCGCAGGGCCGGGGCCGTGGGCGCGGGTAGCGGGGGGTTTGCGGGGGATTCCGAACCGCGCGCACAGCTTGGCTCCAACACGAGAAGTGTGGGCTGCCAGAGATTGCCACCGTGGGTGTGGGCAGAAATTGGCCCTTGGAGTGGCGGGGACGGGAGAACGTAGAGCGGAGCTGGAGCTTGCCCGGAGTATGAGAGGTGAACGGAGGGCGGGTCCGGAGCCGGGGCGGGTGCGTGGTGCCGCGTGCTTGCCCGGCGGGACCGCGACGCCGCCTAGCGCGAGCTCTCGCGTGAAACACTCGAACCTTGCTTGCTGAGAGGTCCTGACTATACCTGAGACGGGCTGGGGCCAATTGCTGTAAACACGAAATTCCGGTCAGGTCCGCGCCGGACGGGACGGGTTTACTGGCTTTGGGTGATCGCCCTTACGCTCCGTCGCGTACCCTAAGACGGCCACCCCCGGACGAGCCCACTCAGTAGGCAGCGCTACTCTATACTCACTTGCCATACCTAACTACCCCTGACGTAGCCATGAATTAGCAATTAGCAATGTGCGTCGACAGCCACCCGTACCCTCAAAACACCCTAGTCACGATTTAACGTAGAGAGCTATCAGTCCAAGATGGTGGCGGGAGACGGCGTGCCGAAGGGCAAGGCGGAAGGTGGCATGGTCCTCGCCCCTTCCCGCGCCGACCTCAACAAGATGTTTGATGCGGTGACAGGTACTTCCATCGGCGTTGATAGCGTCAGCAGCATGGTCGTAGCAGGCGGCAGCGCTGACCTTGCGGCACATGCGGCATTTCCCGCAGACGGCGAGCGGGACAACTACAAGCTGATTACCAAGCTCAGCGAGCGCATGCAAAGGTGACGTTGAACGGGTTTGGAGGGGGAAACGGCGAAACTCAGGCTTCGACGGGCCGGTGGGGCGTGGCGACGGTCCCGCTTCACGAGGACGCCACTCTGAAGTCCCAGGCCCCGCGTGCGCAGGGTCGGCCTTACCATGCCGGGGATTGAGGTCCGCTGGACCAACCTGCGCGTGGAGCTCACGGAACCGCCCAAGGTAGGCAGAGGTAGTTGGCAGGCAAGGCGCAGAGTCCCTGAGAAGCGCTCAATTTAGTTCCTTCCTCCTCTCACATCACTGGGCCTCTCCAACGCGCAGCCCATCTCCCAGGCGGTCCAACGGGCCGCGTCAGCCACTGGCGCCCACTTGGGCGGATCTGGATCCAAATCACTATCGCCATCCGCGGATCCCGGGAACTCATCTGCAGCCCCAGCCCCCACCAAGCCGAAGCGCACGGGGCTGATCCTCGACGCCGGTAGCGGTGTGGTGCGGCCGGGTCGCATGACGCTGCTGCTGGGCCCCCCCGGCTCGGGGCGCAGCACGCTGCTCAAGGCGCTGGCGGGGCAGCTGGTGCCGCCCACGGAGGGAGCGGCGTCGGCGGCCCTGGCGGCGGCGCGGTGCGTGGGCCGGGGCGCGGACCCGGCGGCGGCCGTGGTTCGGCGGCACGGGCGGATCAAGGTGCAGGGCTCGGTGCTGTACAACGGCAAGCCGGCGGACGGATCGGTGGGTGCCGGGTTCGGGTGCCGTGGGGGCAGGGTTGGCGTACGTGCCGGGCCGGGTGTTCCCAGCCGGGATGTGGGTTTTCAGGATGGCGGGGCCTAGATTGGGTCAGCTTGGACCGGGGCCAGAGCCCTGATAGGCCTTCCCTATAATCCTTACTGCCTCATCCCCGCGCCCCCACTCTCTTCTCAGGCCTTCGAGGTCACGCGCGCCGCCACCTACGTGGGCCAGACGGAGAACCACCTGCCGGAGCTCACCGTGGCGGAGACGCTCACCTTTGCGGCCGAGTGCCAGGGCCACGGCGTGGTCAAACGTGAGCCGGGGCCCCGCTGCAAGGCATTGCTTAGGGCCTTAGCCGCCCGCTGCTGCAAGCACTGCAGTGCGCAAGGCGCCGCTGAAGGGCACCCGCCTTCGCCTCCACCCCCACCACCCTCACCCCTACCCTCCTCCACATCGCTTCCGCGTGTAGGCCTGATTGAGATCATGATGGAGCGGGAGGCCGCTGCGGGCGTCAAGCCCCACGACGAGGGGCTGGAGGCGCTGCTGGAGCTGGCACGCGGCCCCGCGGCCACGCAAGGGGTAGTGCAGGTGGGCTCGTTGCTGTGTACTCCTGGCTCTGTGCTCCCGCCTCATGCGCGGCTCCACATGCTGTCCAAGGCCACGATAAACAGTCCCTGACATAGTTTCTGCGTGGTTCCGTTTCAGTCGGTTGCCCGCATGCTGGCCATCGATGATGAGCACGTGATGGACACGGTGGTGGGCAACGAAATGCTCAAGGGCATCAGCGGGGGCCAGAAGCGCCGAGTCACCGTCGGTGGGTTCGGAACAGGGCGCGTGCAAGGGCTGCGGGTGCCCCTGTATCCATCGGCATGCTTACAGTGGCCTGCCACTATGTGTTCCCAGGCGAGATGGCGGTGGGGCTGTCCAACGTCATGATGATGGTGAGGCGGGGGCTGGAGGGTGGCGCCTTGCAGTACACTTTCATGTGTGGCTAGTGCAATACCACGGTGCTGACTGCCGTACGCTCCATCTGCCGTACGCAGGACGAGATCACCAACGGCCTGGACGCGCAGTCCGCCCTGGCCATCGTGCGCTCGCTGAGGAACATGTGCGAGCAGGGCAACGTGAGTGGCGCTTCGTGGCTTGGCGAGCTCGCACGCGAACAGCGGGGCACCAAGTGAGGGTACCATGAACACAACCCCTCTCGCCCTCGCCCTCGCCCTCGCCCTCCCCCGCAGGTGACCATTCTGGCGGCGCTGCTCCAGCCCTCCCCCGAGGTTGTGTCCTGCTTCCACGACGTCCTGCTGCTGTCCGCGGGCCGCATCGTGTTCCACGGCCCCGTGGAGGCGCTGCAGGGCTTCTTCGGGGGCCTGGGCCTGGCGCCGCTGCCGCAGCAGACCCTGGCGGACTTTGCGCAGGAGGTGGTGGCCACCCCGGAGGACCAGGCCAGGTTCAGGGTGCAGGCGCTGCCGGGCGCACCCGTGCCCGCCTGGACCGGGCACAAATGGGTGTCACCCAAGCGCATCCGACGGGTGAGTCGTCGGAGTGGGGCCGGGATCTTTCTTCCTGCCACCCTGCCTCACAAGACTGTCGTAGTTACTATTGTGCTGCAATTTGTTGCCACAGCGCTACGAGGAGAGCGAGGAGGGCCGGGCGCAAGCGGCGCTGGTGGCCCAGCCGCCGTACACGCACGAGCTGGAGGAGCTCGTACTGCGCAAGAGCAAGTACGGCACGTCCACGTGGCGCATGTGGGCCACCGTGCTGGGCCGCGAGGCGCTGCTGTGGAAGCGCGGCAAGCTGTACTTGGCCACCGTGCTCATCGGCAACATCGCCAACAGCTTCCTCCTCAGCACCACCTTTGTGCAGGTGCGTAAGAACCGCTGCACGCAGCCTCGTTCTAGCTTTGCAGGTTGGCTGTGACCCCCTGTTCAAACCTCCGCTGTGGCTGGAGCTTGGTCACCTGGCAACTGACACGGGGCTTGCGTGTGTGTGCCGTCGTACAATGCTGTATCTGTCGTACAGCTGAAGCACTCGACCATGCTGGACGCCAACCTGTTCATGTCGGTGATGTTCTTCTCGCTGATGGGTGAGCGCTTCGGAGGTTATGCGTGAGCGCCAAACAGCTGCTTTGGTAACTAGCTGAACACATGAGGCAGAGTTTGGACGATGTGGGTCTGAGCGTGTCGGACTGCCCTGACCCCCCTTGCCCTCCATCCCCGCCTCGCTCCCACCATGGCAAACGTGACCCCTGCAGCGACATTCATGGTGGGTTGTTACAGGGGGCGTTTGCGGGTTCGGGCCGAGGCCTGCGTGCGATGCGGCCGGGAGGCCGACCCTATGCAGATGACCCCGCTGAGGAAACCCCTCGTGTTGCCCGCCCCGTAGAGCGGCTTCAACTCCACGCCCATCTTCTGCTCGCGCCTCAACGTGTTCTACAAGCAGCGCGACCACCGCTTCTACTCCCCCGCCTCCTACGCCAGTGAGTCGAAGGACATTTGCCCTGCCTGGTGACCACGAGCCAGGGATGGTCCGGCCCGTGCGCTGTGCCTTAGAAACCAATCCCCATGCCTCTCTCCCCGCCACCGTCCCCTTCTCCTGCACCGCTGACCCCTTCACTCTTCCCCGCCTTCTCCTCCACCTCCACAGTCGGCAACCTGATCATGCGCCTACCCGAGATCTTGATCTCCGTAATCGTATTCACGATCATGATGTACTTCTCCGTGGGCTTCTGCCCCGAGCCCGACCGCTTCTTCCTGCAGCTCCTCAACATGTTTGCGGCGGGGCTCAACTCGGCCACCTCCTTTGCCGTCATCGCTGCCCTCTTCCGCGACGAGACCATGGCACAGGCGCGTGCGGGGGGGAGGGGCGTTGGGGGCTGTTTGGGCTGAAGAGCTCTGCCGCCCGCCTGCCGCCTGCCCACGCATGTTCACCGGCAGGATGAGCTGGCCTGCGTTGGCAATGTAGCGCCTCACACAACTGCCTCGTGCCCCTTATTCCGTGCAGGGCCTGGGCACCATGGTGATGATGATCTCAGTCATCGTGTCGGGGTTCCCCATCGCCGCGAAGGTGCGTTGCATAGGGGGCGGCGGGCCGGCGGGAGGGCGGGTGGCTAGCCGGGGACTCGACCCACAGTCTTGCAAACGGAGAGTCAACTCCGTCCCTCGCTTCTTTCCCAACAATCTTCTCACCCTTTCATCGCCTTCCAGGACATCCCCGGCTGGTGGATCTGGTTCTACTGGCTCACGCCCATGTCCTGGGGCTTCAGGTGCGGGCGCAGGACGCAGAACCCTAGTAGATCCTTTTTCCGTCCCCCTTTCTCCTCCAGCAACGGTGACCTAGCCCACGGAAAAGGCTGGGGACGAACGCGCAGCTCAAGCCTGTCTAGGGCTCGATATGATAGGCGTCTCAAGCTGTTGGCTGAACCATTGTGGTGGCCGGTTGGTTGCGGTCGCAGGTCCATGCTGATCGTGGAGCTCAGCTCGTCCAACTGGCCCATGGGCTCCAACGGTCTGACCGTTGGCCAGGAGGCGCTGGTGCTCCGCGGCGTGTACACAGGTGAGGCGCAGCGCACCCGCTTCCTCCAGAAGAATGCAGGCCTAGATGCTGGCGTTGCTTCCCGTGAGTCTTGGCGTCAACCAGTTTCACCTCACTCCTCACTCTGCCTGTTGCCTGCAGAGTGGAAGTGGGTGTGGGCCGGCATCGGCTATGTGCTCGGCTTCTCCGCCCTTTGTGTGGTGATCGAGATTCTGGCGCTCACCTTCCTCGGACGTGAGCCAGGGCCGGGCAAGGCGCCGGGCGACTGGGGTTGCCACCGGCTGGGGCTTGGGGCTGGGGTTGCCCCAGCCACGTGTCTAGGCGCCACTACGCTACCGCGTCTGCCTGCATGCCCCGCGTCCGACCCTGCCCGTCCCACATCAAAAACTCTGCACCACACTGCCGTAACCCACCTCCTATGACTGCCTCCGCCGCTCGCCCCCCCCCCGCAGCGCGCCGCTCCGCCGGCGCCGGCCCCGACTACGACCACGACGACGAGGGCGACGAGCTGGGCCGCAGCAGCATCAACGTCGCCCGCACCTCGAGCCACCGCCTGGCCCACGCAGATCCCCTTGCCGCCACGGCCCACCAGCCCCTCCCCGGCCATCAGGCCCACGCCTCCCTGCCCCACACGGACGCAGCCGCCCACTACCCCGCCTCGGGCCTCGCGCCCCACCCTCTGGGCCATGACGCGAGGACGCTGGACGAAGCCGCGGCTGACCTTCGGGCGCAGCAGGCGCAGCTCAAGGCCTGGAAGACGCCGCCGTCGCTGGCGGGGCCCATACTGGGCGGCACCAACAGCGGTTCCCTGCGTGCCCGGCCGCCGTCGTCCGGGTCCGCGACCGGCGGCTCCGCCCACGGCCCCGGCCCCGGGCCGGACGGCGCGGTGGTCGTGAACCTGGGCGGCTCGGGCGGCGGCGCCGCGCCGGCTGTGGCCGGGGCGGTTGTGGTGCACGGGTCGCACCGTGTGGGGGCGTCGGGAGGAGGAGGGGGAGGAGGGGCTGGCTTGGCGGCGCAGGGGTCGCTGCGTGCGGTGACGGAGGGCGGCATGATGGCGTTCCGGCCCGTGGTGATGGCGTTCAAGGACGTGTGCTACTTCGTCACGCCCAGCGAGGGTGCGTTGCGTGGGCGGGCGTGGTGGGCAGCCGGGGACTCTGCAGTCAGCCTTGCGGACGAAAGGCCTAAACTCTTCAGCCCCTCTCTTCTTTCCCCGACAATGATCTCACACATGCTGTTACGGTACCCGCCCACCGCCAACAGCCAAGGAGGAGCTGCAGCTTCTCGACCGGGTCAGCGGCGTGTTCGAGCCGGGGGTGCTGACCAGCCTCATGGGCGCATCGGGGGCGGGCAAGACCACCCTGATGGACGTGCTGGCGGGCAGGAAGACGGACGGCCGCATGACGGGCGTGCAGCTGGTCAACGGAGCGCCCAAGCGCATGTCCAAGTTCGCGAGGCAGATGGGATACGTGGAGCAAGTGGACGTGCACAACCCGTTCGTGAGTACGGGGTGCGCTGTTATCTCCGGAACCAACCACCTGAAGGGCACGCTTTACCGTCAAACGCCTCGGCCTTTACAGTATCAACATGGCTCCTCTCGATTACCCCCACAGGCCACCGTGGAGGAGGCCCTGATCTTCTCCGCCCGGCTGCGTGTGGGCAGCGACGTGCTCCCCGACCGCAACCTCCGGCAGTTCGTGCGGGACATGATGGCGGTAGGCTGGGCTCGGTCGAGTCGGGACTCGGGAGCCGGCCTGCTGCGAGGCTGCGGGTCACGCCATTTGACCTCGCCGCCTTTGCTGCCTTGTCGCCTTGCGTAAGGCCCTTACTTGGCCCTCCTCTCCATGCATCCCAGGTGGTGGAGCTGACACCCCTGGCGGACCGGGTGGTGGGGGCGCCTGGGAGCGGGGGCCTCAGCACGGAGGCACGCAAGCGCCTCACCATTGCGGTGAGCGGGGGGTCGGGGGCACGCCGGGACACGCACTGAACCCAGCCCTTACTGCCGTTTAGGTGAAGCTGGTCGCCTGCCCCTGACGCGTCGGCAAAACACACACGCTCTGGCCCCAACATCGACCCCTCAACCACCTCCCTGCTCCCCCGCCACCGTGCAGGTGGAGCTGGTCGCCAACCCCTCCATCGTCTTCATGGACGAGCCAACGACAGGTGGGGCATTGCTTGAGGCTTTGTGGACACTTGCTGCCATAGCCCCCGCTCTGGCTTGCTTGCTTTTACCCCCCTTCTTCCTTGAATTCCCCCACCCACCCCCCGCCCCCAGGCCTGGACGGCCGTGCCGCCGGCATGGTGATGCGCGCCGTCCGCAACACAGTGGCCACGGGCCGCACCGTGGTGTGCACCATCCACCAGCCCAACAGGGAGATCATGGACGCGTTCGACCAGTGAGCCCTAGGGGTCGTTTGGTTAGGCATCTGCGTGCTACCCCTTTTACTCCATTAGCTAAACCACCGTGGTTGCTCGGCCCCCCTCCTATGCAACCCCCAGGCTTCTGCTGCTCAAGCCCGGCGGCCGCACCATCTACTCCGGGGCGCTGGGCCCGCAGCAGGCCTCCCTGGTGGCCTACCTGAGCAGCCTGCCAGGCGTGGGCGGCTACGAGCCGCACATGAACCCCGCCAACTGGATGCTCGAGGTCACCAGCCCAGAGGCGGAGACCAACCTGGGGACCGACTTCGCGGTGGCTTGGGAGCAGAGCGAGCTAGGGAAGCAGGCAGCCGAGCGGGTGGATCGCTTCACACGCAAGTCCACGGCAGCTCTGGGCGCCAAGGAGACCAGCAAGGGCCGCAAGCGCTGGCACCGGGCTGGATCCGCCAGCTCGTCCAACACGATCCCGAAGGCGGGCGCCCCAGGATCCAGCCAGTGCGGCCCGGGCGCGAGCCAGTACGGCAGCGGGTACGGCGATGTCGAGCTGGGTGCCAGCACGTACACGGTGACGAGCGCCGGGGGGGCGCCGGTAGGGGCCCCGGCGGAGGCCGACGGCAAGGCCGGGCCCGGCGAGGTGGACCCGGCTGGGCCCGGGTTGGACCCGGAGGCGGAGGAGGTGGAGGAGGCCCACTCCATCGGCATGCGCTACGCGCAGCCCGCGTGGCGGCAGCTGTGGCTGCTGTCCAAGCGCGGCATCGTCTCCCTATCCAGGTGGGCCCACGGGACGCCAGCTGCTGCTGGTGGGGGTGGGGAGCGGCTGCTTGCTTTGTAATGGGGTCTTGCCAGCGGCTTGCTTGGCAAGCCGGACGGGCCGGCGCTCGGTGATACTGTCGTTGTGCTCCGAGTCTGACTGTCGCGTGGGCCCCCTGCCCCCCTGCCGTGCAGGAACATGCCGTACAACGGCATGCGGTTCGTCATCACTTTTCTCGTGGCCTGGGCGCTTGGCTCCCTGTACTGGGGCCAGGGGAGCAACCGGTAAGGCGGCCGAGAGAGGCACTCTGCATACCATATTCCGGCCATCCCACCTCGGCCAGACCTGACCACTGCCGCCTAACGCCAATAGCCATGCGTAAACCACTGAGCTGCGCAGCAGTCCGGGCTTGCCCCCCTTTTTTTTGGGAGCGGGACTTGGGGTTGGGTGTGCAGGGCCGGTGGGTCGCCGGTGGGTTGCGGGCGGCGCAGGGGGCTGCGGGGGGAGGAAGGCTGAGTGGCCGCGGCACGGCACGTGCACCCCGTCGCGCTGCAACACGCGACAAGGCGCATCATGTAAGTGACACGCCAAATGCAGCGTGCGTGGCACGCGCGGCTCGTCGCAGGAGCTTAAGCGTGCCTCGGGAAGGCGCCGCAAACGCCGCTTTTACACTTGGGCACTGTTGCGCGGCGGGCGTGCGTCTGCGCGTCAGCGACTCCAGAACTTCCTAATATTTTACTAGTCACCAAGGGGGGACCCTGCGACGTGACCGCATAGGCGTAGCCCCTGCTCCGCTCTCCGAGCGGAGGATGGGGCAAGCCAACCCTAGCTAGCACTCTCCGCCGCCGATGGATGGGAGCGCTCACCACCTGCTTGCCCATGCTTTGCTCTGACCCCAGCACTGTGGCCCTGCCCCCCCCCCCAGTACCGACATGGTGGGCCTGGCCAACATCATGGGCGTCATGTTCATGGGATCCACGTTCATCTCCATGCTGAACCTCATGATGGTGAGATCCGGATCCCAAGTCCGGGAGTTGTGCGCGCGTGCGTAAGAGTGGCTTGCGTGGGGGCTCCCTACATGCTGGCATGGGTGCGCGCGACAAGCAGGTGGCCTGCGTTGTGTTGGCGCTTGTGCGGATTTGCCCGGGACTGGGCGGGGTGCTTGCTTGCCCGTTGGTGGCGGTACTTTAACGCCCCTGCCCCTGGCTACCGGCACCTGCCCGGCGCAGATCGTGCCCGTGGTGTTCACCGAGCGGGCAGTCTACTACAGGTGGGCCCTTGGGTGTTGGGAGGGCACAGGCCGGCGCGGTCGCAGCTGTTCCCCGCTTGCACCGACTCCCGCGGCTCTGTAGCCCCAGTGGTCCGGCTGCTGACGCTCCACATCCCTCCCTTTCTCCCTCCCTCCCCCCATCCCTCCCCCCACCCCCCTGGTCGCACCCCCCAGGGAGAAGGCCTCGGGCATGTACCGCCCCGCCATCTTCGCCGCCTCCCAGGGGGTGGCGGAGTACCCCTACATCTTCCTGCAGTCGGTCATGGTGAGCCACACGGGACCACGGGCCCAGGGCGCCTCCCTCTCTCCTGCGTCCCGCCCCCCTCATCTCGCACACGGCCGCTGACGCCCGCTCGCGCTCCCCCTCACTCCCGTTCCCTGCCCCCCAGTTCGTGGTCATTGTGTACACCACGGTGCACTTCCAGTTCACGGCCACCAAGGCGCTGTGGTACTGGATGTTCCTGTTCCTGTCCATGATGTCGTGCACCTTCCTGGGAATGGTGGGTCCAGTGGCCACGCCACGGAGGGTGTGGCTGGAAGCTGGTCAGGACTCGGGGTACACGAGGGAACAGCTGGGAGGTCGGGACCGTCGGGTTGCCGCGCACGTCATGGCATGGCTGGTGGCTGGTGAGGGCCCCCAGCACGGTGTCGTTCGTCGGCAGCCCGTAGCCCCATGCAAGTCCTTGCGCGCCTTCACCCCACCCACGCACCCACCCCATTCCCTGGCGTCGGCGCGATCCCGCCCAGCAACAAACACCCACCGACGCACTGCCACCCACCCGCCCTCTCCCGCCCCCGCCCCCCGCCTCTGCCCCCCAGGGCGCCATGAACATGGCCCGCGACCCCCCCTCCGCCATCGCCCTGGTGTCGGGGTTCATCCTGCTGTGGATGTGCTTCTGCGGCTTCCTCATCTACAAGGACGACATAGGCCCCTGGTGGATCTGGGCGTACTACAGCTCGCCCTTCACATGGATCGTGAGTGGATTAGGGTTTAGGGTTTAAAATCCCCTTCGATCCCCTCTTAGCTCACCAGCGCCTCTTGTCGCATGCCGCACGGCGACCAGTCGGAGGCACAACAGATTGACGCACACGTGGCCTCCTCTGTCACCTCTCACCACCCCTGACTTGTCCCTCTCTTGCCTTACAGATCTACGGCTGCGTCACCACCCAGCTGGGAGACGTTACTAATGAGTTCATCACCGTTGGCAGCGACACCATGTCGGTTGCGTCGTACGTGGAGACCACCTTCGGGTACGAGTACAGCATGCGCGGTTGGATCGTGCTCATCCTCCTGGCGTTTGTGGTTACCTTCCGGGTCGTGTCGTACATCGGCCTCACCAAACTCAACTTCCAGCACCGCTAAGCGCATCTATTGCGTTTGTCGCTAAGGCGGGATGTGGGAATGCCTGGGTGAGGACATGGGGTGGTGGCGGCAGATTAGAGGGACGGCAGAACCGGCAGTTTGGAGGGCAGCAAGGGGGTGTCGGAGGGAGATGCGTAGTAATGAGGTATGCCAGGGTACCATTGGTTTTGATGGGATGAACGGGCGGCCGAAGATAAGACAAGAGAGGGGATGCTATGGGGTGATGATACCGGGGGACCGTGGGCCGAAGTCACCAGCAAGCCTTACCACCCATCTGCCCATGACCCTATGTTGCTGAATGTCAATTGTAGTGCCTTGTTTGACTTCTTGCATTGGACCTTGACGGAATGCTTCTTTCTTGCCTTGATGCGTGTGGTTGTGGGTGTGAAGACTGTGCTGCTGGTCAGTGGTAGGATTGGGGCGCCTCTCATCATAGGCCTGTTGCTTGTTGGGCGAGAGATTGGCGAGAGTTTGGTGAGATTCACATGTCCTGCGTTGCGCAGTCTGGGCTCTGGGGACTGGGGTTAGTCTGCTGCACATCGGATCAAGACAGGGTGCCGCGCGGGGTGAAGCGCGGGCACGCCTGGGTAGGCGGGTGAGTGGATTCGAGGGCAAGCGAAGCCGCCGTGCTGACTCCACTTGGTCGGCCCACGCTGTAGTCTGTAGAGCGGCAGCCGTGTCGGCCATGCATACCGCTGACGCTTGCTCGGGCCCTCGCTCAGCTCTCCAGCCACTGGCGCCACTCCTGCGCCCCTGTGCACAGCTGTACCCGGCAGGATTCGGAACCCAGCGTCTCGGAGCCCCCGTGCAGGAGCACCCGTATGAGCGCAGCAAGGCTCCGTTGGGCTAGAGTCCCTTGGGGCCTGGGGATGCCCAGGGGCTGCCAGCACTCCCAGCAGGTTTATCGTGTGCCCTCTGCCCTGACCCCCGCGGCCTCTCGGACAAACATACTTTCTTGGCTGACTCTGCCTTGCTCCTCAGCACCTGCCCGGCCATCAGCAAGCACCAGCTCCGCCACTCACGTGTCAAGAGCCTGCCTGAGCCCTCGAGGCCACACCTTACTCTGCCTTCACACGACTCCCATCCCTCCCCAGGGCCCCCGCCTCCCCACAGCCCACACCTTAACAAGGCCTCCCCAAGCCAGGCCTCCCCCAGGCCGCCTCACGGCGCCCTACACCTTCTGAAGCCTCCCTCCACCATCCCTGAGCTCCCCCCACCTTCCCGGGGGCTCCACACGCCTCAGCACACGGAGTGCTACCCACGCCTACCCACGCCTACCCACGCCCGCCTACACCTGCCCACGCCTACACACACCTGCCCACGACTACCCACACCTACCAACGCCTGCCCACACCTGCCCACGCCTGCCCACGCCTGCCCACGCCTACCCACGCCTGCGCACGCCTACCCACACCTACCCACACCTGCCAAAGCCTACCCACGCCTACCCACGCCTACCCACGCCTACCCACGCCTACCCACGCCTACCCACGCCTACCCACGCCTACCCACGCCTGCGCACGCCTACCTAAGCCTACCCACGCCTGCCAAAGCCTACCCTGGGCCTTCCTGAGCCACCCCACACCTACCCCAAGGGCCACCCGCGCCTTCCCCGGAGCCCCCCCTCAGCCTCCCCGCCCTCCCCACGCCTCCCGCGAGCCTCCCCGCCCCCCCCAGAGCCCCGCCAGCGCCGCCCCAAGGCTCCGCGCGCGTTGCGCAGCACCAAACACGCTGGCGGGTTGTATTACGCGTGCGCAGCTAATTGTGCATCTGGGAGTTTGGTCTAGTGGTATGATTCTCGCTTCGGGAAGAAGCTCCCTCGAGTCTCGAGGTTGCGAGAGGTCACGGGTTCGATTCCCGTAACTCCCCTCTTTTGCTCCATGCCGCGTCACCGCGGTCGCCCTTTCCCACCTTTCTGCCTCCCCGGTGAAGTCTCCTGGCGCGCTACAAGGTGCACCATGAGTGACATAAAGGCAAGCTCCAGCCATTGCCCTCAGGAGACGACAGGTTGATGGGACTCCGACGGGTGCCCCATGTGCATGTGCCGTGTGCAACGCATATGCAGCGCAACCTGCGGCCGTCATGGGAGGCCCCAGCAAAGCGCCAAGCGCCGGAAAATGGCGAGGGGCGGGAGATGAAGACGGCTGTGCACGGTGGTGGGGGTGTGCAGGGTTCGGGGCCAAAAGGGGAGTTGCGGGAATCGAACCCGCGACCTCTCGCACCCAAAGCGAGAATCATACCACTAGACCAAACTCCCATTGTGCCCGAAACATCTGCACTCTGGACACAACCCGCTAGCGTGTTTGGTGATGCGGAGCTTGGGCGGCCCCGCCCGAGCCTGGGGAAGGCGTGGGGAGGCTGGGGGAGGCTGGGGGAAGCTGGGGGAGGCTGGGCGAAGCCGGGGTAGGCCGGGGAAGGCCGGGAAGAGCCTTCCCGGCTGTCTGGGGCTAAGGCAGGCTCTCCAGAGCGGGGGCAGGCTAGCAGGGGCTGGAGGAGGCTGGCAGGGACCTGGAGAAGGCTCTCAAAGCGCAGGGGGTAAGCGGGGGCAGCCCGGCGTGGCGGTGTGGGCGAGGCGGCCGCCGCTGAGCGCGCGCGCGGCTCGCGAGGACTTGCGACTCGAAGGCGCTTCGGCCCCTGCTGACGCTACCGACGTTCCTGCCTGTATGTCGCCTGGGCTCGCGCCGGGTCGAGCGTTGCGGTGGAGACCCGCCGCTGGGTCGCGACATGCTTTCGAGGTTGTGCAACATGCTCGCGACGCAAGTCGCTTGATTGGGTACACGCGGATGTGCAGCTAGTAGCGACGTCCATCGGCACCAGCTCCTTTATCTTCGTGGATCGCAGGCAGAGTTGACAGGTGCGGTCGTCCGAGGCGCACCCGCTCCGCTCAGACCCGCGTCGCCAGACCCGGAACTTCTGCTCGGGCAGACCGCAAGTCCAGCTACTTACCGGCACACCTCCCAGCCCGAGAGACTTGCACAACCCCTGCTGCAAACCTCCCCCCGCATTCCGCAAAGCCAGGCTCTTGTAGAAGCGCAGCCTAGTCCCCGCAATGCGGCGCCGCCGCCCGCTGCCTCCCGCGCCGGGCCGCCTGCAGCCTCGGCCCTGCGCCTCACAACGCCCACGCCCCGCCCTGGGGCCTAGCTCCTGGGGCCTGCTACTTGCAGCCCTGCTCGCCGCAGCCCTCCTGGCACCGCTCCTGGCCCAGACCCCCACAACCCTAGACCCCGCGCCCGACCCAATGGCCCCTGCGGTGCCCCCTGCATCCGCGGACGGCGCCGCCACCTCCGCCGCATTCCTGCAGGGCATCTCCACGGCGGCCGCGGCGGCCGCACCGGACGCGGCTGACACGGCCCCGGCAAAGACCCCGGCGTCAACGCTTGCAGCCCCCGCCGCCGCCACCGCTACCGCCGCCGCTGGCGTGGCGGCTGCAGGGCCCGCTGAGCTGCCGGGGGTGGGGGCGGAGCTCCCAACGGCACTGGCGGCGGCACTCAGGGCCAGGCCCACACCGGCCGTAGCAGCCGTGCCCGTACCCACTCCCGTTACCGAGCCTGGGCCTGGGCCTGGGCCCCAGCCGGAACGCGTACTGGAGCCTGTTCCCGTACCCGAGCCCGTGCCAGAGCCGGAGCCAGAGCCGGAGCCGCAGACCGCCGTGGCAGGGTCAGCAGCGGCGCCTGTGACCCCGCCCGAGCCGGTCCCGGCGCCAGTGCCGGCCCCAGCGCCCCGGCCCCCCCAGCCGGCGCCCGCAGCGGCCGCCAAGGCTCCCAAGCCGCCAGCCGCCACCCCGGCGGCGGCTGCACCCGCGGCCCCCGCCCCCGCACCGGCAGTTGCTGCGGCTCTGGTGCCTGCCCCCGCCGCCGCCGCCCCCGGCCCCGCCGCCGCCGCGCCTGCTCCCGCCGCCGCCGCTGCACCTGCGCCCGCCGCCGCTGCGCCCTGGACTGCGGCCGCCGCTTCCACTGACGACGGCCGGATCCACATCAACAAAGGCGGGCGGTGGGTCCCCTGACCGCACGCACGCGTGCACCCCGCACCGCACTGTGCGCACTGAAGCCATGAACCCCAGCTCCATTCTTCGCCCTGTCCGCACTCTACAAGCGCCCCTGACAAGACCACCAAGCGCGCACCTCTCCCCCTTGACCTCACTCCGCTCTGCCTCGTACCTCTCCAATCCCTGCCCACCTCCACCTCCACCTCCACCTCCAACCCCCCCCCCAGCTACACCAAAGTCACGGCCGCCTCCGACGCCGCCGACCGCATCCTGCTGCTGCCCCCCGCCCGCATCGTACGGCCCCCGCCCGCGCCCAAGTCCGCCTTTATCAGCATGTGCGGGGGGCGGGGGAGGGGGGGGGGGACAGGCGTGTCATGGGGCCCCAACCGGGGTGGGGGAGTTGCGTACGGTGCCCGTATGGCTCCTCTTCCGGCCCTGCCCTCGCTCCCTTGCGTGCCGGCTACCGCCTCCGCAGCCATGCCATGTGAACCCCTTAACTCCTTCCTCGCGTTCCCCCGCCCCTTTCTCGACCCCACCTTTGCCCCCCCCCCCCCCAGCAAGGGCACCCAGTTCATCGAGGACGGCAAGCCCTTCTACTTCACCGGCTTCAACGCGCACTGGCTGCCCAACCTGTGCAACTACGTGGGGCAGGGGGGGGGGCCGGGAGGGCAGGATGGCACCAGGGGGGCAGGGGGGAGGTTGAACCAAAGGGTCAGGATGTGGGCAGGGAGGGCAGGGGAAGGGGGGGCAGGGGCGAGGGGCAGTAGGGGGAAAGAGGGGAAGCGAGGGGGGCCCGTGGGGATAAGGGTGTGGACAGAGCCCCCCGAGGGGCGAGCAGCTAGCAGCCCCAGGGATGCGCGCGCATGCCAGCGTAGGCCTAATCCCCCGACCCCCCCCTCCCCGACCCCCCTCCCCGCAGGAGCACGAGTGGGGCCGCAAGGAGGCGGCCAAATTCTTCCGCTCAGCCCAGGTGGGGGCCGCCACGCCAGGATGCTGCCGTACATGGCCCAGATCCCCAGGGGCCGCTAGGTCCTGAAAGCGCACGAGCGCACGTCACGCACACACGCAGGGCCCCATCAAGCTCCGCATGCCCATCACGATCCCCTCCCCTTCCTCCCCTGCCTGTCCCCCCCTTCCCCCCCCTCCAATGCGCCCGCAGAGCCTGGGCATGCGCGTGGGGCGGTGGTGGGCCTTCAACCGGGGGCTGCCGCTCAACCCGGGGGAGTACGACGAGGACCAGGCAGGGAGACGGGGGGGTGGGGGTTGGGTGTAGGAGCGTAGGAGTGAAGCTGAACAGAGTCCAATGAGGGGGGGGGGGGCAAAGGAGGCGGGAGTGGGTGGGGGCTCAGCCCCAAAAGGGAGGGAGCAAACCTACGCTGGGTATCACCAACCACCGGTACGTCCGCTGCGCTGGGCCTCGCAGTCAGACGCCCCACACAACGGCCAGCGCCCTCGTCCTACCGGTCCCAACCCCACACGGCAGCCCCCCCTCCTCCCTCCCCCCTCCCCCCTCCCCCCCCCCCAGTTCCTGGGTCTGGACTACGCCCTGTACCTGGCCTCCAAGTTCAACGTCCGGGTCATCCTGGCGCTCACCAACCTGTGGCCCGCGGTGGGTGGGGGGGGAAGGGACGAGAGGGGCTTGGGGAGGGGGTGAGGGAGAGGCAGGGGAAGCATGGGAGCGTGGTGAGGGTGGCAAGGGAAGCGCTCTCCCAATGCTAGTGACTCTCACCGGGGTGCCCTCGGTCCCATGTGCATCCACACTCCCCTATCCCCCTCCGTCTCCCTCCCCCCCAGTACAAGGGCCCCGAGCACTTTCTGTACATGGCCACCGGGAGCTCGGGTGGGGTGCAGGGGGAGGGGGCGGGATGTGAGCCCTGGGGGCGGGGGAGGGGGGCCGGACGGGGCCTGCTTATCTAGGCTGTCAGGGGGGCCGCACGAGGGCAGGGAGTAAGCGAGTGCAGGTACTGAGGCCCTGGAAGCGGCGGCTACCGGTTTGGAGCGCAGAGGCCGGCCAAGCGTGCGGCGCGACATCGCCCCACGAGCTCCGCCGTTCGCCTGCCTTCCTGCCGCCCCCCTCCCCCCCAGACGGCAAGACGGTGCTCGACTACTACCGGGACCGGTGGGGCCCGGCGGGGGCCCAGCTGGGGCCTGGCTGGGTCCTGAATTGGGCCTGGCCTTGCGTGGGCCTGGAATAGGGCCTGGAATCTTGTGCGAAGTCTGGCCCCACCTCTGTCCTCCCCGTGCCTCCTCCTCACCCCACCCCACCCCACTCCTCCCGCCCGCAGCCGCACCCGGGAGCTGGTGAAGCGGCACTTCGACACCATCATCAACCGGGTCAACGCCTACTCGGGGGTCAGGTGGGGCGCCCGGCTGGTGGGCGTGGTCAGGCGGGGCCTGGGGTCGCGTGAGAGGGGCGCCGCGCTGCGCACGCCGACGTCATCCGCGCTGCTGGGAAGACGAACGGGCGAAGCCAGGGCACCGTGTTGCGAGCCGCCTACAACCCACCCTCGGCGTCTGCTCCCCTGCCCCCCCCTCCCCCCCCCACCCAGGTACGGCGATGACCCCACCATCATGGCTTGGGACATCATGAACGAGCCCCGCTGCGGAGGTGGGGGGGGGGGGGGAGGGGGGGGGAGGGGGGAGGGGAGGGGGGAGGGGTTCGGCTTCGGTCAGGAACGACCGGCGCACCGGTGCCTGGTGGGTTGGGAGTGCACGAGGTGGCGGCACGTGCAGGCAGGCTGGGGTTCCGCGGTCGCCCTGAAGGCCTCATGAGAATGCCACGAGCACACCCGCACAGCACGAACCGCCTCCGCCGGGTACGTAGGGCTACAACCCTGGTGAGTCCTGGTCCCCCAGCCGTTGCCGCCTGCCCTCCTTCCTCCCAGGCTGCCTGGATGCGGATCAGGCCATCAAGTACGACTGGATGCGGGAGATGGCGACGTACGTACGGAGCATCGACCCCAACCACCTCATCTCGCAGGCAGGGACCAGGGAGGCACGGGGTAGAGGCACGGGGCGGAGGTACGGGGCGGAGGCACGGGGAGGAGTGCCAGTGGAGAGAGTATTGAGGCGGAGACCAGAGACCCAGGTCCAAGCGTCGCACCCCCGCACCCTGTGTGGCCCGCTGCGCCCGTGCCCCTGCACCCTCGACCCGGCCCCTCACACCCCAATTCACCTCTGCCCCCCTCCCCAGGGCAGCGAGGGCTACTTCGGCGCTGACCCCGCCACCAACCTGCACCTGCTCAACCCGGGGGCGGGGGCGCAGTGCGAGGGTGGGGCGTGCTTGGGGGCCGGGACGTGGGGGCTCTGTTGGGCTGTGTTGCGTGTGTGCAGAGAGTTGCATGCACTCGTGCATCTGCGTTCGACACCGGTTCTGCCCACGCTATCCCGCCATACCTGCCCGGCTGCTCCGTCCCCTTCCCCCCAGGCGAGGACTGGATCCTGACCGTGGAGATGCCCGAACACGACTTCGGCAACATCCACGTGTACGAGCGGCAGGTGTGTGTGTGGAGGGGGTGTTACGTGGGGGGGGGGAGACGTGAGCTGGCGTGGGCAAGGGACGGGAAGGCCGGAGTCCCAAGGGTCGATCTCGCACCTTACCGTGCTGCCACTCCCCCCCCCAGGTGGAGGCGCTGCCCTTCAACTCGGACCCCCGGCGCAACGACCCCACCTGGGTCAAGGTGCGTGGCGTGGCGGGGCTGGGCGCTGGAACCAGGTGGCGCACGCTTAGCGGCTCCTACCCCCGAGCTGGCCGCCAAAGCGGGCCATAGCGGTGCGTCCCTCCCTTCGGTCCCCTTCCCCACCCGCCTGTGCCCCTTCCCCGTTTCGCGCAGTGCGACTTCGTTTGCTACATCAACTGGTGGGTCCTCGGGCGATGGGGCGGGGTGGACTGGTGGGGTCCTCCGGACCTTCGTGCTCAATGGACCCACTCCCTGCCAGCTCTCCCTCGCGGCCCCTCCCTCTCGATCCCTTGTCTTCCTGTCAGCTGATGCGGCCGCCTACACCCCTTTCCCCCACCCCCCCAGGTTCACCCGCTACGTGGAGGCGCACGAGCAGGTCATGCAGCGCCTGGGCAAGCCCCTGCTCATGGAGGAGTACGGCCTCACGTGGTGGTGAGGGGGGGAGGAGAGGGGGGGAGTACGGCAGCACGTGGTGGTGAAGGGGCTAGGGGAGGGAGAAGCGTACGGTCTTACGTGGTGATGAGGGGGAGCTGGAAGAGGACCTCGGGAAGATACGGAACAGAAAGCGGGCATAGCCAAGCAGCGGCACATGGACCCGTACGGCCGGGACCCTTCTTCATTCCCGATGACGCCCCGCCTGCCCCCCCCCCCCCAGGCGCATGTGGGAGTACGACAGGCGGGTGCTGCTGCAAGTGTCGTACGAGATGCTGCTGGACAGCGCCAAGCGCGGCGGCCCCCTGGCCGGCATGCTGTTCTGGAACGGGGCGCTGGAGCACACGGGGGACTACGACGGGTGGGTGTCCGGGTCCGGTCCGGGCCAGGGTACACTCCGGTCCGGAATCTGCTTGGCTGCGGCCGCACCGCCCGTCGCCGCTCCCTCTCAGCCCCAGTCCAGAGAACAGGGTGGCGTCGAGAGACACCGGTCCCAGGGAATGGATCACCCTTCTTGATCCTCTGATCTCTCCTTCATACCTCCTCTGCACTCCTTTTCATCACCATCTCAACCCCCGACCCAGGTACAACATCTACATGGACCGCACACCCAAGACCCCCGCCAACCCCGCGCCCTTCGACTACGGCCCCGCCACCGGCAGCCTCATCCCCGGCCCCAACCCCGCCACCGTCGCCATGCCGGACACCTCCGACGTCCCTCCCGTCACCGCCAACTCCTTCCCAGCCGCCGCCGAGGCCCTACCTCCCCCCACCTCCGCCGCCGCCCCTGCTGGGGCGGATGCGGCGGCCATGCAGCAGCAGTCGGGCCCAGCTGCCTCCGCTGCCGGCCTTGTGGACCCCATGACCGCCCCCACCTCCCGCCGCAAGCTCCACGGCAGGACGCCGGAGCCGGGCGGCGCCGGCACCGCAGCCGGCACGGAGGCGGGGGCCCTGGTGACAGGCACCCTTCAGACCGCAGCCAGGGAGCCCGAGCCTGCAGCCGAGGCGGAAGACAACGAGGAGGGGGGCACTGCGGGAGGACGAGAGGAGAAGGAGGGGGAGGGCTCCGACCCTCGCGGCTACGTTCTCCGCTCCGAGCTGCCCTCCCGCCTGCACCCCGCCCTGGTGGCCCTGGTGGAGGGGGGCCGCCTGGGGGGCCTCAGCGAGCCGCCCATCGGCAGGGCAGATCCAGATCAGGATCCAGATCTCATCTCGGATCCGAGCGCGCGGGCGCAGACGCGGCGGCACGGCCCCGCCGAGGGGTCAGTCCCCGCCTGGGAGGGCTCCATGCAGTGGGCACGCGCCCGGGGAGTGGCAGCGGTGAGGGAGGAGGAGGAGGCGGAGGCCAGGAGGGGGTCCACCCGGGCTGCCGCTGCCCCAGGCAGCTCTGCGGAGGGCGCTTCAGGGGTTCAGGGAGGCGAGGGGCCAGGGGCGGGGTATCCGCTGGGGCTTGGGCCGGGGGCGCCCGGGGCCCGGCTGGGCGGCGGGCGGCGGCTGCAGGAGCAGATGCTAGAGCTGGACGGCTTCCGGAGGGCCTGGCAGAGGTGCGTGGGGGCGGGGGGGAATGGGGATTGCAGGGCTGGGGAGGGGATGAGGGGCTGGTGAGAGGCAGGAGACGGAGGCGGGAGGGAGCCGTGTTCCGTGGCTTTCCAAAGCTCGAGGGGGATGGGGGTGTGTTCTGGGCCCTCCCCGCCGAACGACGAGTGGCTGCCGCCCCATCCGCCCCCCCACCCCCCACTCGCTCCCTCCCACCCAGGAACGACTGCGCCGTGAAGAACAGCAAGGTGAGCCACTCAGCCCGCGGCAGGAATCGGCTTGCCCAGCCGCCGTTTGGCCAACGGCCCAGCCTCTCGTCGTGTCGCGGCCCAGCCCTGCCGGGCCCTCTCGCCCAACCGAAACTAATGTGGAAACTTCCTGGCTCGCTCGCAGATCTGGCGGCCACCGCCCATCCCTCGGCACGTCAACTACACGGCCTATCGGCAGTACACGGACCCGCTAGACGCCGTGGACATCATGGCCTGGGCCGGCAAGCAGCTGCAAAAGCTGTGAGGGCAGGGGTGCACATAGCTGCTAGAACTGCGCGTGCTGGTGTTGTTGGTTGGGATAGTTGTAACGTATGAGATGGGGCCAGTACGCGGGCAGGGAACTTGGTTGGGGCGGGCTGGGGCGTGGCGTAGTTTGGTGCGGTTGGTGCGGTTGGGGTGGGAACGCGCAGAGTGTCTCTACGTCTGTCTAGGTTGGTTGCAACCTAAGAGGGTCGCAGGGAGGCCCTCTTCCCCGCCCCAGTGCTTACGAGCATTGTGGGCATAGTCCAGAGGGTTGAAGATACGGCTGTGGCCACGAGGAGGTGCATTTACGGGCGAGAAGTCGAGATGTCAGAGCAAGCACCACTGACGCGGGTCTGGCAGCCAAGCCCAGTGGTTGAGCTCTGTACATCTTTAATCCTTGTACGAATTGACCGGGTCTTGGGTATTGTCTAAAGCTCGCGGCAGTATCTTGGGTCGACGCGTGAGTCGGCATTGTCGCACCGGGGAGCCTGGCGGTCACGCCTACGCCACCAGTTATCACTCAAACTTGTTTTAGAGAAGTGTGTAAGCTTCTAGGCATTCAGTGCTAGCTTCCGCTTGCGATCGCAGCGCTTGCAAGCCCAGCCCTGGCAAGCGCGGCCGTACGCAGACTGTAGCTCGGCAGACTGGGGCCCCAAGAGACCATACAAAAGCTGCGACTACCACACCAAGCGTAGACTGTATGACCGTGCAAAAGTTGCAATTGACGCCAGCAACGCAGCGCTCAACTTGACAACGACCAGCGAACCTGACTGGTGTCCAACCCTTCCGGCCACTATATTCCAAGAGTCAGGCAGTCTTACACGCTCCTACCTGCTTTCTGGCTGACACACGACGTGGTCTTTGTCCAACTGCGGTCGTGCAACGAAGTTCGGCGCAAGGATGTTCGGCAGCGCTTGGGCCACGAGATGGCTCCTCGCCGCCCTGCTGGTAGCATCGTCGGCTTATATCACACTTGCGGCAACGGGCTCGGCTGCCCAGCAAGGTTGGTCAGGCGTCGGCTCGGCTTCCGCAGCTGCGGCTGTCAACGGACTTCGCTAGGGCTCTCGCCAGCCAGTCAACTCGACACCCCTTCATGATGCTTTGCAGACCAACTACGTGAACGGATACAGTCGCGGCGAGTCAACGAGGTCGGTTCCGAGGCCGTTGCCCGAGCATTGCAACACGATGAGCAAGCGCTCGGCGACCAAGACGTGTTCGGGGCCGTCTCTCGGCGGCAACTGCTGCAGCGCCGGAAACGGCCTCCGCCCTCCCCGCCAGCTCCTCTGCCCTCCAGCCCGCGCCGCATCATGCGCCGGCGGTCCCCGCCATCTCCGCCTCCCTCGCCCAAGACCACCACGTCAGGAACCCACTCTCCGCCCCCGCCGTCCTCCCCCAGCCCGCCCCCGCCCCGCCGCCCTCGCCGGCCGGCGCGCTCGCCACCCCCTTCCCCTTCCCCGCCCCCCAGCCCCCCGCCTCCATCCCCGCTCGTCAGCTCGCCGCCCCCTCCCCGCCGCCGACGCAACCGCTCGCCACCCAATGGCATTGGCGGCCGCGACGTCGACCCGCCCCCGCCCCAGGCCGGCGGCTCTTCGTCCACCTTCGAGCCCCCGCCTCCTCCCTCCCCGCCGCCGCCGTCGCCCCCGCCGCCCTCCCCGCCGCCCCCCAACCCGCCTCCTCCCAAGCCCTCGCCGCCCCCTCCTCCCCCGCCGCCCTCCCCCTCGCCGCCCCCGCCCCCGCCCCACGCCCCCCTGCCCAACCCCGACGTTGACTACATGGCCGTACGCGCCAACATCAACTGGAACGACATCAAGATCTACAGCCAGGGCGATCCCATTACTGATGCTGGATTCGACATGTGGATCATCGCGGGTGAGTTGGGCTTGGCGGCGCACCGCTGACGTGTCGGGACTCAGGCGTGGTGTTGAACTGGAAGCCGTTGGGCTCAGGCGCCTGATGTGGCCTCGGGTGTTGCGAAGTCGAGCAAAGACCGTATACCACTGCCCGCCACGCTCCACGCCCCCACCAACCCTAGTCCCCACCCTGAGCTCGAGCAATTAACCTCCCTTACTCCCCCCATTCCCCCCCGTCCCCGCAGGCCAGTCCAACGCCGTGGGCGAGAACCCCGAGGGCGGCCCCCAGGGCTGCTGCATGCCCATCCCCGGCCGCCTGCTGACCTTCAACTTCGTAGACAACGACTCCAACCGCTGGGGCGACGCAGCGCCCTGCGTGGGGTGCATCTCGCGCGGCCGCTGGCAGTGGCAGGACAGCTGCGGCCCCGACATGGGCTTCGGCCGCGTGCTGCTGCAGATGGGCGTCAGCGACCGGGTGGGCTTCATCCCCACGGCCCTCGGCGGCACGTCGCTGCAGCAGCAGTGGTGAGCGGGCAGCGGGGAGCGGTGGGGGCATGGCGGGTGGTGAGTTGGAAAGAGTGGGCGCGGCGGGTTCTAACATGCGGGGGAGGCGTGGGGGCTGCGGGTGGGGTGTGGACTCGGGAACCAAGCCGGCTTCTGATCGGGTGCCGCCGCCGCTGCCCACTTCCCTCCAGGTGCCCCGGCTGCCCCCAGTGGAACGACATGGTCAATGCCGTCAACCGCGCCGTCAAGGCCGCCGGCCCCAAGTCCCGCCTCCGCGGCATGATCTGGGTCCAGGTGAGCCCCCCGCGCCGCTCCCCTTCCATTTGCTTGCTCAGGCCTGCCACCCGCTTGCACCTGGCTGCCTTGGACCCTTTGCCCCAGTGGTCCACCTCACGCCTCCTCACCGCCCCTCTCCCCATGCCCCCCTCTTTTCCGCCTCCAGGGCGAGTCTGACTCCGGCGGCCCCGACGTGGCCGGCATCTACGGCCAGCGCATGGACACGTTCTTCCGTGACGCGCGTGCGGCCTTCGCGCCGTACTACGGCGGCCCCAACCTGCCCATCGTGATGGCCGTCATGTCGGTCAGCCAGCGCACGGGGCTGTTCCCCTTCATCCGCATGGTCCGCGAGGCGCAGGAGGCCTACTCGGCGCCCAACCTGTTCAAGGTTGACATGGAGGTGAGCGGAGGGGGGGAGTGGAGGGAAGCTTTGGGAGAGGGGGCTTAGAGGAGTGGGCTTTGGGTGCCGCTTGGGCTAGCTGGGAAAGACTGAAGACGGCCCGCTTGGCGGACAGGGAAGGATACCGTACATGGGATGGGCCTCTCGCCGGGAGCCCCGCTGACCCCTTCCTCATCCTCCCCGCGCACCCCCCTCCTCCGCCCCGCAGCGCTACACCTTCTACTCCCAGAACTTCCAGGACCTGTACGACCCCACCATCATCCACTGGAGCCAGAACCTTCACCTCACGCAGCGGGGCGCCTGCGAGATGGGCCGCGACATGGCGGCGGCCTACGCGTACTCGGGGCTGCAGTGGAAGGCGCCCAGCTAGGCGACTGGTAATGGCATCGACACGGTACTGGTAGCCTCACAAGCGCAGTGGTGTGCTGGCTGCAGCTGCTGCTCCTGCTGCTGCTCGCTACTAGTGACAGCGGCTGGTGCTCGTGCCCACGTGAAGCTGCTGAGGCAGCAGGGCGTGTGATGTGCGTGAGGTGGATGGGGGAGGGGTCTTGCACAGTGTTGTGGGTGGCCTTGCGGGTCGGGTTAGGGGCCCTAACCGCTGAGTGGGGTGCGGGAGAGAGGGAGCAGGGCGGGGGCAGTGGCGTGGGAAGGCTCTACTACCAAGTGCATAGCAGTTGTTGTTTCGTGCGAGCAATGAGGCTCGTCAGGGTTTTGTCGCCGGTGCCACATGCACCCAGCGCGGGGCGGGCCGGCCAGTCCGCCGGTGGCCGGTTGGCAAACACGCAGAGTTAGCTTATGCCTAGATCAACTTGGGTTGCTCAAGGTTGCCTGTTGTCTATAAAGCAGTGGTTGTGACGCGTTGGTGTGACGTACGGCTGAACTGCATTGATCTGTGCATCCACAGGGAGGGCTTGGATGGACTTTCCGGCCGTTGACTGGCCTTCAACATCTTGGTGACATGGGCTTCCTTTGGTGCTTTGGACATGACGCCTGACAAGACGGTCCTTCAGGACATGATTGCGCGTGGGAGGGTCAAGGCTGGCCCTTTGCAATTGGAGCAGGGTGCAGCTGATAGCTGCATTTGCATGGAACACTGTGAACTGATCACGCCGATCCCCTGATTGATTGAGCAGGGGATCTGGCACCATAGCGGTGGAGCGTCTCGAGCGTTGAGCTTACAGCCGCATCCGGGGGCAGCGCGCCCCGTGTAAGTCCATATGTCTCCATCCATAAGTCGACCACGTCCCGCAGGACTCGAGGCTCTTGCCTTCCTGGCACCGTACATTGGTTCTAGGTGTGCCGCATCATCTTCGGCCGCCCGTGGGCGCCTACTCGCGACTGCTCCACCGTAGCCCTTTGGCTGGCCACAAGATTCATCTGCCACTTGCCAAGACTGCTGGCCCACGCAACCAGCACTGCTCACCTCCGCTACCTTACAGAATCCCACCATCAACATTCACCGCTCGTCTTCCCGCACCTGCCCTATGCCCGCCGGGCCTTCTTGGCCGGGCCCGTCATCGACCCCGCCGGCGCCCCTTTAGCCCCTGCCTTGCCCCCTGCCTTGGCCCCCGCCACCGGCGTGGTGGGGGCACTGGCCGCACCCCGCTTGCCGCCGCCGGCCCCTGCCCCGGCACTGCCCTTGCCCTGAGGCCCTGGCCCCCCGTTCGCCGCCGCCTGCGCCTGGGGCGTCTTGGGCGGCCTGCCCTGTTTGGGCTGCGTGGCGGGGGCGGGGGTGGGCTTGGCAGCGGGCGTGGGCGCGGGCGTTCTCCCCTGCGCGGCGGCACCCGCCTTGGGCGTCTTATGCCCAGCGCCGTTCGCCGCTGCGGCGGGCGTCTTGGCTGCGGCAGGCGTCTTCTGCGCTGCCGCCGCTGCCGCCTTGCCCGGCTGCTGGCCCTTCTGCGCACCGCGGGCGGGCGTGGCGGCAGCCGCCTCCGCCACCGGCGCGGCCTTGCCGCCGCGGGCGGCCTTGGCAGGGGCCGTTGCCGGCGCCACCGAGGCCCCCTTGGCGGCCTTCTGAACGGGCGTAGCCGCCAGGGACTTGGCCCCGCCCTTGCCCTTAGCAGCGGCAGCGGCAGCGGTCAGGGCCTTAAGCGCTCCTGCGTCGGGCGTGTTGCCGCGGCTGCCGGCGGCGGCGCGTGACGGCGCCGCCGCTCCCTTGGAGGCCTTGGCGGCCTCCCTCTGCAGCAGCCGCAGCAGCTCCTCATCCAGCTCCAGCTCCGCCTCCTCGTCCTCGTCAGCCTCCTCGTCATCCTCCTCCTCATCGTCGCTGCTGCCTTCCCCGCCCTCCTCCTCCTCGTCATCCTCCTCCTCCTCCTCCCCGTCCGCGCCGTCGTCGCTGTCGAGACCCAGCAGGCCCCGGAGCAGGGCATCGTCGGCGCCGCCCTCGCCCCCCTCCCCGTCCTCTCCCTCCTCCTCCTCGCCTTCCCCGCCCTCCTCCTCCTCGTCGTCCTCGTCGCTGCCAGAGGGCAGGTCCAGCGCGGCCGCATCGAGCTCCTCATCGCCCTCCTCCTCGTCTCCCTCCTCCTCCTCCTCGCCTTCGCCGTCGTCGGACGCGCCCTCCGCCTCCTCGCCGGCGCCGCCAAAGCCCTCGCCGAAGCCGTTGGCGTCAAGCTTCACCGGCTTGGCCGCCGCAGCTGCCTTGCCCGCGGGCCGGCGAGCCGCCGGCTCGTCCTCCTCCTCCTCGTCGCCGCTCTCGCCCTCCCCGCCCTCCTCCTCGTCCTCCCCGCCCTCCTCCTCCTCCTCGCTGCCCGAGGGCAGGTCGAAATCGTCCTCCAGGTCATCGCCGGAGGGCGCGCCCCGCCCTGCCGCCGCCGCCGCCTTGGCGGCTCCCTTGCCCTTGCCGCGGGGCCCCGGCTCCTCCTCGTCCTCCTCCTCGCCGTCCGAAGCCGCGGCGCCGTCCTCGCTGTCCTCCTCCATCGCCTCCGCGCCGCCGTCCTCCCCGTCCCCACTGACCCCCGCCCCCTCCTCCTCGACCTCCTCCTCCTCCTCGCCGCCCTCGTCCCGGGCGCGTTTCAGCGCCGCCACCCGCGCCGCCGCCGCCCGCGCGATCAGCTCCGCCTCCTCGTCTTCCGCGCCGCTGCGCCACACGCCGGCCTCGCCCTCGCCCGCGCCCTGGGGGTCGGCCCCGGCGTCCGGCCCCGACACGCCCGCCCCCACCCCCAGCACGCCCATGGACTCGAGCGTGTGGTCCACTAGGTAGGTGGAGCGGACCTGACAGGTGGGGAGGGGGAGAGAGGGGGAGGAAGGGGGAGGGGGGGGTTGACAGAGGGCTAGGAGACGCATGGTAAACGGGGTTGGTACGAAGGGGAGGGCGCAACAGCGCACAGGTGTGGGAACCCATGCCTGAACACGTCAGCAGTGCCGCACGCACGCCTGCTTTCCCGGTTCCTAGCCTCCGAGGCTCCCCTCCCCCCACTCACCAGCCGGTCCAGGCGGTAGAAGTGGCGGCCGCTGTATGCCGACAGAGCCGCAAGCAGCTCGCCCACACCTGAGGTTGGGGAAGCGGGGAGGGGCAAAGGGTTGAGGAGGGCGGTTGGGGCCAAGCGGCTGCCAGCCTGCATAGCAATCCTCCCAGCCTCCATGCCTCCCAACCGTGCCCGCCAACCCCCCCCCCCCCCGGCCCTCAGTCCCACGTTCCACCCTCTTCACTCCTTCCCAGTCCTCTCCGAACCTCCCGAGTCTCCTTTAATACCCACCCCCTCCCTCTTACCCGACAGCGCCAGCAGCTTGGCCGGGGAGTGGGCCCGCAGTACGGCACCCAGCAGGGCCTGGGCCGCGTGGCAGTGCCGTGCGTGCGTGTTCCAATCCCGGCAGTACTCGAGTGCCGTACGCAGGTCCTCGTCCGACATGGCGCCGACCAGGCCGGCCAGCAGGGAGCCCAACGGCCCGGTCGCCGACGGTTGGCGTTTGGGCGCGGCGGTTAGGAGCGCGGTTGCGGCGGTTGCGTTGGCGGCTCGCGTGATGATGTTGAGCAGGCGGCCCGGGTGTTTGAGGGAGAAGGCCAGCTTGGCTGCCACTGCAAAGTCCGCGTCCTGAGAGGGAGGGGAGGTTGCGAGGGACGCGGAGGGTTGACAGGCAAGGTTACTCAGGAGTGTTGAGAGAAAGAGATGGCCCTGACGCCGGTCGCTTGAATGCGTCTGCACGCTCACCACGGCCTTCTGAAGGACACGCGCGGCCCACCAACATTCCGCCGCCACCCGCCCTCGTGCCACTGGTCCCCCCCCCCCTTTCACCCCACACACCCACCGCCAGCGCGTTCTGCAGCGCCTGCTCCGCCTCCGCCTGCGCCTCCTCCTCCTGCGCCGCCGCCGCCTGGTCCGCCTCTGTGCTGTCCGCCCACAGGCACACCAGCGCGTCGCCGCCCCCCGAGGCCATGAGCGAGTCGCCCGCGCCGCCCGTGGTGAGGGCCCACACCTGGGGGGGGGAGAAGGGGAGGGGACGAAGGAAGGGGTGGTGTTATGGGGGAAGTGTTTGGAGCAGAGCTGGGGGTCGAGGGGGTGCAGGAAGGCCAGGCCAGGGGGTGGGGCCTGGGGTGGGGCGTGGGGCGTGCGCCAACAGGTACCGTATGGCCCGATGCTGACACGGACCCCCTGAGCGGGCGCGCGGCCTGCCCACTTCCAACAGACCCCTCCTCCCCCTCCGCCCCCCTTCCCCAATCTCTGCCCCACCTTGTCCTCGTGCTCGTCGAAGGTGTTGGCGCACTCCCCACTGGCCACGTTCCACAGCTTCACCAGCCCGTCGGCCCCCGAGCTCAGGATCTGGGGGGGGAGGGTGGACGCCGGCAAACCCATGCGGTAAACAAAAGCACGTTCCTCAAGGTCAGCCAAAGCGACCATCACGCTGCCCGCCCCCAGGCCCCAGCACCCTTCCGCTTGGCCCCCACGGCCTACGCCTGCGGGGCTGCCCGGCACGAGCCAGGCGGGGGCCACATCCCCACCTGCCGCATCCCGAACCCACTCCCGAACCCCCTTCCCCGACCCCCCCCCCGCCCCCACCTGCGTCCCCGCCGTCACGAACACCGCCCGCAGCACCGAGGCCGTGTGGCCCTCGAAGGTGCGGAGGCAGGACTGGTCGGCCAGGGACCACAGCTTGAGCGTCTTGTCGCCTGGGGGGTGGGTGGGTGGGCGTGGGTGGGTGGTGCAGGTGCGTGAGGGGGTGAGGGCGTCAAGGCGTGGGAGGCCAGCGGGGGCAGGGGGGCGGTGGAAGAGGAAGCGCGCTTACGTGCATGGGCCCGGAGCCTAAGCGCTCAGCAGCCCACGCCGGCCACCAACACCAGCCCCCAGCAGGTCAGCACGCCCCCCCACCTGACGCCGAGAGCAGGGCCTTGTCCAGGGGCGCGAACTCCACCGCCCACACGCCCTTGCGGTGGCCACGGAGCACACACACCTGGGGCAAGGGGAGAGGGGACGGAGGGGGGCGGCGGGCTTGCGAGAGGAGATCCAGACGCCATGAGCGAGTGCTGCGCTGGCGGCCATCAGCCCTCAACCTGCCCACCAGCCCCGTTCTTCCCCCCCCCCATGCCCCTCCTCTTTTCCTCCCATGCTGAACCCCAACCACAGCCCCCTACCTGCACCAGGTCCGGCAACGACCACACCCGCACGGTGCGGTCCTGGCTGGCGGTTGCCGCCAGTTGGTCGTTGGGCGCAACCGCCACGGCGTTGATGTCCTTGTCGTGCCCGGCAACCGCCGCCAGCGTGCGCAGCTGCACCGGGCCAACCGCCGCACCGTTGGCGGTTGCGGCTGCGTCGACGGTTGCGCCCTTCTTGGCCTTTTTGGCCTGCGGCTCGGCGCCGTCGCCGGTGGAGGCGGAGGACAGGAGGGCGATGGCGGGGGCCGTGTCCCACAGCTTTACGAGCTTGTCGGACCCCACAGAGATGAGGAAGCGGTGGCTCCTGAGAGGGGTGAGGGGAGGGAGAAGGCGTCATTCAGAGGGGGCGTGGGATGCGTGTGAAGCCGTCAGAAGGTGCCGAGTATCAGCCCGGGGCAGCAGAGGCCCTATGATTCGGGAAAAGGATTGGATACGAGGCATGTCATCACTGGCTCTGTACATGCGATTGCCTGCAGGCATTTGGAGCGGCGTCCCTAGAAGCAATGTCGTGAGAGGCGCAGTAAAGGACCTGGGTGGTGATGCGAGGTATGCGATAGGGGAAGCGGACGGGCCGTCAGACGGTGCCGGTATCAGCCCGGGGCCACAAGGGCCCTAAGATTCGGGAAAAGGATTGGATACGAGGCATGTCATCACTGGCCATGGATGCTGCTCTCAGACGGCGTGCTGATGTAAGGTTTCAGGGCCGTCATGGGGTGTAGGGACAGGGCGGCAGGCGCGTAACGTGGTTGGCAACGGGTGGCCGTCAGAGGGTGCCGAGTATCAGCCCGGGGCGACTAGGCCCCTAAGATTCGGGAAAAGGATTGGATACGAGGCAATTCGTCACTGGCCGGTCCACATGAAGTCTTCTTGAGGACTGATGAGAGCCGGCCGCAATGTGCAGCAGGGCCCATGGACACGTGCCGGGATGCAGGGAGTCTCAGGTGTGGCTGTTGGTGTGGAACCGGTTGGCCGTCAGAGGGTGCCGAGTATCAGCCCGGGGCGCATGCGCCCTAAGATTCGGGAAAAGGATTGGATACTATGGCAGATCATCACAGGCCAAGTGCTTCTGCCGGAGCTCCCCAGCTGCCAAGCCGTTTGAAGCCCGTCCTGACCCCGGGACCCTCAGCTTCGCAGAGCCCGCGCACACGGGCCCCCCTTGGGCCTCTGCCACCCGCACGGCCGCCCTCCACCCCCGGTCCTCCCCCCACCCTCAGCACCCCACGCCCCTGCCCCCCCTGCCCCAGCCCCCACATCCCGCACATCCCCCCCCCCTCTCCACACCCCCAACCCCCACTCACTTCCTGGACAGGGCCACCGAGTTGACCGCCCCCACGTGCCCCACGCCCACGCCCAGGCAGCGGCCGCTGGCCGCCTCCCACAGGCGGACCTCGTGGTCCTTCGCGCCACTGGCCAGCAGGGGGGGCAGGCCTGGGGGGGGATGGGAGGGGAAGGAGGGCGGGAGGGTGAAGGGCAGGAAGGGGCAAGGCGGTGGCGGAGGTGTGCACCCATGCTCGCAACCACTGCCCCACCCTTTGCGCCTCGCCCCTTACCCCCCGCGTTTCCCCTTTTCCTTCCTGCCCCTCCTGTCTACCCCCGCTCCAACCACCCCTCCACCCCCCGCCCCTACCCCCGCCCCCACTCACCCCCCAGCGGCGCCCCCCCGTCCAGGCACAGCACGATGTCCCGGTGCCCCACCAGCGAGGCACCGCACGACAGCGTGGCCAGACCGAACAGGCGCACGGTCTCGGAGTTGGTGGCGACGGCGATGAGGGAGGGCTCCAAGGGGGGCCCCACGAAGCGGAGGTCAGTGACCTGCGGTTCGAGAACGGAGGGAGGGGGGAGGTTGGGCGTGGGTGGAAGGAGGAGTGGTGGGAAGAAGGGTTGCTGAGCCACGACCCTCGCCCCCGCCCATCCGCATCCCCACGATCCCCTCCTCCCACCCCCAAGCCCACCCCCAAGCCCACCCGCAAGCCCGCTCCCAAGCTTAGCCCCAAGCCCAGCCCCAAGCCCCCGCTCGCCCCCCACTTGCCTGGTCCTGGTTGCCCACCAGCTGCCGGGTTAGGGACAGCTGCCGGGTGCCCGACACCTCCTGTGTTTGTGGGTAGGTGGGGAGGGGGGCGAGACCAGCGAGGGGCAGTGGGGAAGCGGTCAGCACCGAGCAGTGTTGCAGCCCCGTACAGCGGGGCCAAGTTCAGCAAGGGAGGTCCCCCGCCGCACTACCAGAACGCCCCACTACCCAAACCCTCCCACCTCCACTCCCCACCCACCCACCTTGGGCACGTAGAACAGCAGCCGCGCGTCCGCAGTAGCCGCCAGCAGCCCCACCCCCCCGCCTCCCCCGGCCCCCGCCCCCGCCCCTGCCCCCGCCGAGGCGGCGGCCGCTGGCGGCGGCAGCAGGGTCAGGTCCGTGAGCTCGCAGGCGGCGCTGCCCGCCACCGCCACCTCGGGGGCCACGGAGCCCAGCAGCGCGCCCGTGTCGGAGCGCCACAGCCTGGGGGGGGGGGAGGAAGGAGGAGGGAGGGGACGGTAAGGAGGAGGGGGAGGGGGGATGGTGAGACAGACGCATGCGTGAGGGAGGGGAGTTGGGGGGAGGGCTGGTGAGGCGGCAGCAGGTGTGGAGCAGGGGGGTGTAGAGGGCAGGTGGGAGAGGTTGGGGATTAGGAATACGTCCACGTAACACAGTACGGTACCGGTACCTACTCGACCCTCCAATGCCAAGCCCACTCCGCCCCTACCCCCGCCCCCCCCTCACTTGATGGCCCCCTTCTCCCCCGCCGTGGCGAAGAAGACCACCTTCTTGGAGCCCTGGGGAGGGGGGGAGGGGGGAGGGGAGAGGGGGACGAAGGCAGGTGGCGAGGATTTGCAGACAGGCGTTTAGGCCATGCAACGGTCGCGAACCCGACCTCAGCCCCGCCGTGTCGTGGAGCTCCTCCACTTCCTCCCCCCTTCCTCGGCCCCTCTCCCCACCTTGAGCAGCGCTGCCGTCTCCGCCGCCGCCGTGGGCATGCCGGGGAAGGGCGCCCCCGGGGGCAGCACCACCGCCCCCTCCACCGCCTCGAACACGGGCACGGTGGCAACCTTGGTGCCGCTACGTGGGAGGTGGGGGGAAGAGGGAGGGGGAGGCGGGGTCGGGGAGGGAGAGCGGGGGAAAGAGGCGTCAGGCAGCAGCGGGGAGGAGTTGCCCTCTCCGCACCGCACTGCACATCAAATGCTGACACAACCACCTCTACAAGCCCCTCCCTCCCCCTCCTCCCAGCCCCCCCCACCTGCGCAGGTCCCACACCACCGCCACCTTGTCCCGCCCCGCGCTCAGCAGCAGCCAGCCGTCGGGCGACAGCGCCAGAGAGGTCACCGCGGACATGTGGGCCTGCGGGCGGGGGTTGGCGGAATGGGGAAACGATGGGGTGGGGTGGGGAAAGGGAGGGAGTGACGGGACAGGTCTGGAGTGATCACACGAATCAGCAAGAGAGAGCGCCCGTGGCGTTATGCGAAGGTGTGCCGGAGCTGCAGCCGGCCGGGTCGCACGCGGGTGCCGTACGCAAGGGTCGTACGCGGGTGCCGTACACATGCACACGCACCTTGAGGTCGTAGACGCAGCTCTTGTCGATCAGGTCCCACACGCGCACGCTGCCGTCGTCCGCCGCCGTGAAGAGCTGCGGCTGCTTGGGGTGGAACAGCGCCCGCAGGACCACGCCCCCGTGGCCGCCCGCGAAGTGGTGCGTGCAGAAGCCGCCCGCCAGGTCCCACACCTGCAGGACGGGGGGCGGGGTGGGGGGTGGGGTGGGAAAGCGAAGGCAGAGCGGCGGTGGCAAGGGCAGGCGATGAGGCCACGCCTCGAGGGCGGCACACGCAGTACACATGTCATACCCGCGTCTGCCGCCAAGCCAACCACGCTCCTCGATGCCCCCCACGGCCCCTCCGCAACCCTATCAGGTGGTACCGTATCAACGCTACCGGCCGACCCCAGCACGCACACACCTTGACGGAGCGGTCCGCCGATGCCGTGGCCACGTAGCCGCCCGACGCGTCAATGGCCAGGTCAGCCACGGGGGCCTTATGCGCCCGCCAGCTGCGCGCCTGCTGCCCCGTGCTCATGTCGTACACCCGTACGTACAGCGACCGGGTCGCGACCACCAGCGTACGGCAGTCCGGGCTCACGGCGAGGGCGGTCACGGCCTCGCCATCCTGTGGAGGTGAGGGCGTTGCCCAGGGTTAGGGGTTAGACACGATGTCAGCAGCAGATGTCGGTGGTGACAGCAGTCGTGGTACGGCCGCAGAGGGCAAGAGTACGGCATCTAAGAGAAGTGGCCCCAGCGGGGGCGGGCTGCAGTGGTCCCACCACGGCCCCCACCCGAGGCATCGCAGTGGGGTGGAAGCGCTGGTCCGGGCCTCACCGGCTTGATGGAGCGAAGCACCGCACCCGTGGCCACCTCCACAATCTGCGGTGTAGGCAGGGGCATCGGGGGAAGTGTAAAGGGGCGGGATGCCCGGCAGGCGAAAACCATGCCGGAGCGGGCCGAAACCCCGCCCTTGCAACCCCGCCCCAGCGCACGCCGACCGGACAATGGACCAAATCCCCCCCCGGTCTGAACCCGCTCATAAGACGTCATCCCACGCGCCATGGTGCTCGAGGCACGGTGAACGGTCGCTAGGAGCGTGGCATGGCCATCGCATCCCCGCTCACCTTGACCTCGTCCGAACATGTGCACGCCAGCAGCTTTCCATCCCTAGTGATGCGAGCAGTGCCACCGGTGTAGAAAACCTGCAGCTTGGAGCTGGGGCGATACGTCGCCTTCAGCTGGAGCTGCGGCGCCGGCATTCTTCTCGACGCGGATGCCGCGACAGCCTAGCAAGTTAAGTTGCTACTTAGAGGAAGCTATGCGTAGCGTTGGTGCGGGCAGCATGGCTTTGCTCGCGGCTTTGGTTCTCTCGCGACGGAAGCGGCGCCGGCGGCGTAGAAGCAGCTTTCTCCCGCTGCCTTTTTACTTATGGGTGAGCACACTATTCTACTGCTATGGGCTCTCGCGAGAAGAGGGCTGCAGCCGGCATCCGACCGTCGTCCGCCTCTGCGTGGCAAACCCGCGCCAACCCCCCCGTCCCGCGGCGGCAAAGTTGTGCCTTCCTCAGCCCCTGTGCCCCGCCACGCAACGTCCCGCCAAAGGCTGTTACAATCACAGCTTACGTCCCCGGCGTCTGTCCTGATCATTCGAGACCCCTCAAGCGGTGTTCCATGTACCGAACAGCCCCGAGATGGCCATCTAGGAGCCGCATCCCACTCCACGGGCGAATCCGAATACTTGCTCAGTGGCCACTCCACCAGAAACTGCCCCATCTAGCGTAGCAGTCGCATGAGGTTGGCGCGAACCGCGAATCCTCCTCCTCCAACCACTACCCAAGTCGGCCCACTCCCTTCGTGCTCCTCCCGACCACTCTATCGGCGACCGCCTGTACCTCGGCATTGAACCTCAAGCCCGACGACACCGCCGAGCCTCGGCCTGCGTCCTTAAAACCACACGGGGGGCGGTCCGGAGCTGACGTCCTCGGGCCTCACTAGCCCCACCCGCCCCTCGCCCTCCTCCTCCACGCCCGCCCCTCCTCCCGCGCCCATCACCGCCTCCGCCACCTCCCGCCCGTCCGCCCCCAGCCCCGCGCCGCCCCCACCCGCGCCGCCGTACGGCCCCCCACTGCCGTACTGAAACCTGCCGTACAGCCGCTCCATCAGCATCAGCCGATGTGTGACCTCCGCCAGGCAGGACGAGTCCAGGAAGAGTGACCCGCAGCTGCCCCACAGCGGCGCCAGGTCAGCGGCGATCGACGTCACGCCGCCGCCGCCAATGCTGGCGCCGTCAGCACCTCCGCCGCCGCTGCCACTGCCGAATCCAAAACCGGCGGCGGTTGCGGCCCGGCGGCTGACTCGAGGCAGGCGCTGCAGCCACTCCGCCACCAAGAGGTCGCAGTACTTGGCCCGCTGCACGTGGGGGTTTTCGATGCTCACGCCGCCTCCCCACTCCACCTGGGCGGAGAGGTGGGAGGTCGAGGCGAAGGTTGGGAGGGCGCATGAGGGTATGAGGGCAGGGCGGTGATTGTAAGCCGGGTGGGGAAGCGGAGGGACAGGTGACAGGCTTGCGCTGGGGATGGAGGCCGAGGCTCGGGGCAGCGTGCTGAGGCAAGGCAGGCAGGCAACAAGGCAGGAGCTGAGGCCTGTGGAGAGTGCCGCTCCTGTAAGCAGTCGAGAATGGCAGCAAGGCGGGCCCTCCTAAGGGGGCGTCGAGAGGACCCACCTTGAAGGGCGGCCGGGGCACGGGCGCTCCCACGCCCGGGCGCAGCGCGAAGCGAATGCCCCCCGCCTCCCTCCGCGCACACAGAGCCACCTCGGAGGCGCCGCCGCCGCCGCCAGCCCCGCCGCCGCCGCCGGTGCTGGCCCCGCCGCCATGGCCGTTGCCGCCGCCACCCGGGCCTGCCTCCAGCGCGGGCGGCGCGGGCGCCACCGGCAGAGCGCAGTCGAGGTACTGCAGCGCCTGCAGCCTCCGCCCCGCGCCCTCGCAGTCAGCCGAGCACCCAGGGGCGGGCCCGGGTGCAGATGCATGCACAGGGGTACCCGGTCCGGGGGCAGGGGCCGCAGTGGTCGAGGGGCTGCCCGCAGCAGCCGCAGGGGCGGCGGCGGGCGGCGGCGCCCAGGCCAGGCCGGGCGGTGCGTTGGAGAGGAGGGCCTCGGGCCGCGCTGCGTCCGGCTGTAGGTCGTGCCAGAAGGCCACCGCGTTGAGCACACCTGGGGGGAACAACAGCACCCGTGGGGCGGAGGGGAGGGGGAGCTAACTGGCCTAGATGAGGGTACCGGTAGCGAATGGGGAGGCTTAGCGGGCTCTCGTCCAGTTCGGCCGGTTTGGCCCGCATTTCTCCCAGGTGCCTGTCCACCCGCGCACCGCGTGCGATGACGGGGGCCTGCACCACCGCCGCGCTCGGGTAGGCAGCCGTGGGCGCCCCGGCCAAGAAGGAGGCGGGCGGCGGGCGCGTGAAGTCAAAGTCGAACACCTGCACGGGCACCGTCAGCTGACGGTACGGCAGGTCCTGGAGCCGTACGGTCTCGTACTTGTCGTCCCACCTGCGGGGTTGTGCGTGGGGCTTCTTCAGACACGAGGGCCGTCGTGCCTGGTCATTGACGTCCAATCTCTTTTGTGAGGCAAACTCCTTCTGTGCACGTGTTTATTGTTGGGGACTTTGAGGGTCAAATGCCTCACGCTCCCCTTTACCCTAAAATGTCCCAATGCCGTGGCCTTTCCCAATCCTGACCCCTTGCCGACCAACCCCGTGACCCCACCTGTACTTGTTGAGTGCCGACACGTCCTCTCCGCACACCCGCCGGCTCAGCAGCTCCACGCCCACCACCCACACAGCAGCGCGCGCCGGAACCACCTCCACCTCCACCTCCACCTCCACCTGCCCCCCCGCCCCCGCCTCCGCGTCGGCAACCCCGGCCCCCTCCCCTGCTGTCCCCGCCGCTGCTGGCCCCTCCCCGCCTGCCCCCCCGTACGCCCCCAGGCGGCGCTTGAGGAGCTGCAGGGTGGCTAAGGCGCGGTGGCCCAGCAGGCCTGGGAGAAAAGGGGGGAAAGAGGGAGCAGGCGGGTGAGTCATGGGATCAAGCAAGAGCAGGGAGCGGGCCAACGGAGGGATGCATTAGGGCAAGGCCTCAACCCCTCCCCGCCAACCCAAGCCGCCAAGCCATGCCCCCCACCCCCCACCTGCGTCCAGCATTGCGTCCCCCAGCACAAGCACGTCTGCGCCGCAGGGGGGCAGCTCTGCGCCCGGGGCCAGGCGCCCCGCGTCCCCCGCCACCACAGACACCTGACCGGGGGGGAGGGGAGGGGTGGTGGCGGAGGTGGTGGTGGTGGTGCGTCGACGGCCGGACCGGACGCTGGCCCACAGCGGTGCGTTTGCATACGTGCCACGTGAGGCCGTACCATGCCCTCCCCCTTCTCTTGCTCTACCCCCACCCCATTCCCCCCCCTCCCGCCCCGCCGCCCCACCACGGAGCCGAGGCCGTTGTCCGCCACCACCCGCCGCACCGCCGCCGCCAGCCCCGGGTGCGCCTCCGCCGCCACCACCGCCGCCGCGCCCGCCGCCGCCGCCGCCAGCGCCGTGGCTCCGCCGCTGCCGCCGCTGCCCACATCCAGCACCACACCGGGTGAGCCTGCGACCGCAAACGCATGCAGGAAGCCGGCGGCATCCAGCACCCAATTACTAGATGACAGCGAGGACTCTGTCTCACCTGTACTAAACCGATGTCGGCAGCAAAGTGGCTCACTTTGTTATGCCGGCATAAAGCTCTAGGTAAGCGGAGGGGCCGCGCGCACTCACCCGCCGCCCTCCGCCTGGCCACCGCCGCCGCCACCGCCCTCTGCATGGCGCCCATGCGGCCCGAGTCCCCCAGTGCACCCCACAGGGAGGGCGGGAGGCTGGGGTCACGGCCCACCCGCCACAAGAGCTGCTCGGGCGGGGCCTGGGGCGGGGCGGGGGTTGAGGAGGAGACCATGCCTCGGGCCTCAGTGATCCATCATACGCACTACACAGCCTGACCCCGACTCCAATACGCCCTCACACAGCCCCGCACGCTGCTCCCCCTCACAGCCAGCATGCCATACCCACCACCACCACCACACGTCACCACCTCCATACGAGAGCAGCGCTCCTGCCCTCCTCCCCCGTCCCCCGTCCCCCGTCCCCCGTCCCCCGTCCCCCCTTCCCCCTCCCCCCGTCCCCCTCCCCCCGTCCCCCTCCCCCCCCCCACCTGGAAGGCCATGCGGGCGGTGTTGTGTCCCGCCAGCAGCACCAGGGTGTGGCCCAGGGCCGCGGCCAGGGGGCCGTCAAGCCAGTGCACCGCGGGCTGAGGGGGTAGGGTGTGTGGAGTGGGGGTTGGCGGTTTCGGGGATGCGGTTTCGGGGTTGGGGGTCGGGGAAAGCCAGGGGCTGGAAGCGGGCAGCTGGGCGCGCTAGCCAAACCGCCGGTGCATGGCGCCCCCACCTGAAGGCTCGACACCCGCACCGCCGGCGCCTCGTCCGCCTCCTCAGCGCCCCTTCCTCCAGCCTCCGGTACTGAATCCGGTCGTGGCGCCGACGGCGGCTCGCGCGTGGTGAGGCGTATGTCGCCGTACAGCCGTACGTCGTACCACGTGACCACGGCATTGAGGCGGCCGGATGACGTCAGCCTCACGTCCAGGGCACGGGCCTCCGGTGCCGTGGGTGGGCGTGACAGGTCCCAATGCCACAGCTCCTGCAGGCGGACCACAGAGGGCCGCGAAGGGAGGAAATCTTTGAAAGCAGTTTACAGGCACGCACTGTCACAACCATTTGGAAGTCTGTCAGACTAGGTCGCGGCATGAAACCACCACCCCTGCAGGCCAGCTGGCTACGGTACGGCTTTGAGGGCCTGGAGCGCGCGGGGCCACCCACCAGGGGCTCCGAGAGGGGCGTGTGGGAGCCCAGGGCCAGGGGGCCGCCCAGCGAGGCGGAGGGCCACCACCTGTGGCGAGGGGAGTCGAGCGCAGGCATGGGCTTCCACAACCCCTTCCGCTTACCCCCTGTCCCCAAATTCCAACACACAAGGGTGCTCTGGGCTCGCGGAGCTTCGCCAACCGCCACATTTCAGTATGTCGGGAGGAGCTGGCGCCTCACAACTTCGGGATCTCGCCGGGCTTTCTGCTTGCTTACGGTTTCCTCGATACCCAACACAAGGGTGCTCACCTCCACCGGTCCATGGCGCTCAGGTCAAACCCGCCCAACCGCTCGGGCGGGGGCACGGCCAGCGCCACCGCCTGCGCCCACACGCGCACCCCCGCGGGCACCACCACCGCTCCCGGCGTCAGCAGACCCTCGGCCCCCCCCGCCCGGGGGCCCCAGGCGCCGCCGCTGCCCGCGGCACCCTGCGTGCTGTGCGTGCGGTGCGTGGCTTGCGTGAGGCGGCCCAGGGCGCTCAGCAGGCCGCTGCTGAGCAGGTCGTCGCACAGCAGCTCGGTGGCGACCTTGGGGGGGGGCGCAGGGGCACGATGGGATGTGGGGGGCAGGAGCGGAGAGGCTAGGACGAGGCTGTGTCGGGGGGTTGACAGTGCCCGCCACCGCGGATGGCCCCAATGCATCGGATGCGGCGCGCCACCGCACCACCCTCCCACACCCATCTTGGGCTCAAGGGGTTTTCCGCCTTGGAGCCCCGCCTGCCCGGATACCAGCTCTCGCCTAACCCGTCTCCCCCCTCCGCTCCCCCCGCCCCCCCCCCTCCCACCCCTCCCCCCCACCAGCACGTTGCAGCACACGGGCACCTCCCGGCCCAGGCGCAGCTCCCCGGGCCGGCAGTGCGCCACGCAGTACCGCTCCGGGTCCACCCCCGCGGCCGCCAGCACCTCCCCCGCCGCCGAGGCCAGGTACAGCCACCTGGGGGGGGGCAGGAGCAGGAGGGTAAGGCAGCTTAGGCAGGGGAGCTGAGCGCAGAAGCTGCATGGAGGGAGCATGGCTCGGTGGCCGCTTTGCCTCTGCAAGGAGTGTTTGGCGGGTCTACCGGTATCAGCTCGTACGCGCATGCGGAGTCTGCCCAGAAATCTCCGTGCCCTGCCCTGCAGCCCCCTCCCCCCAAGGCCCCCACCGCTCCACCACGGTGACGTGCCGCGCCCCCGCCCGCAGCGCCGCCAGCGCCAGCACCCCGCCGGCGCTGCCCAGCAGCAGCACTCGGGCGTCGGCGCCGCCGCCGTCGGGGCCGCACGCCGCTGCCGCCACCGCCGCCGCCACGGCCTCGGCGCAGGCGGCGGTGCGGGGGGCGTCATGGAGGGAGCGGAGGAGGCGGTGGGGCATGAGCAGGTCGGTCTGGGAGGAAAGAGTTGTGAGGGTTGTGGTGGTGTGAGGGGGTGGAGCATGGGGGGTTCATGCTGGGAGATGAAAAAAATTGCAAGGCCGTACGGATGCCGTATCGCACCTGGATCGTTACGAAGTTGTACGTGTCCCTCGTGCGTACGTCCACCTCCGCCGCGCGCGGCCCCAGCAGCCGCAGCGGCAGCGCCTCGGCCGCCGCCAGCGCCGCAAGAGCGCCGCCGCCACGCCCCGCAGTCGCAAGTGCCGTCGACGTCCCGTCAGGCCCCTCGGACGCGGCGAGGCGGTACCCGGCTGCGGGTGCCTCATCGCCCGAGTCCCCATTGGTGTGTCGGGACGGCTCGAGGAGGGCGGGCCCCGGCGCCTTTGCGAGGCGCAGCCGCCACTCGGCCTCCTCTGCGCGCCCAAGTGCGGTGGGGAGCAACAGGGTGATGATCAGAGTCCAGCGTTCTACTTACTCTAGCTTTTGCGACTTCAACACCAGCGTTCTGCCCTGCCCTTAGGCATTAGCAGTTACCAAGGACTTGCGCCCTCCCCAGGGACACGCTCGCGCACCCGCTGCCCGCAGCGCTGCCGCCGCCTCGTCCGCCGCGGCCCGTAGACCCGGGTGCTGCGGCTCCAGGCCCAGGCCCCGCTCCAGCAGGCCCAGGGCGGGCCCAGGGCGGCCCAGGGCTGAGTAAGCCCGGCCGGCGTGCAGTAGGGCCCGCACCGTTGCGCGTCGGGCGTCGGGCGGGGGCAGTCGCCTGTGTACACATTGGATGGGGGGGTGCCGGGTGGCGGGTGAGGTATGTAAGCAAGCTAGATAGGGCTAGACGGAGGGAGGGAGACGAAGAGTGTGAGAGCGGAGGAGGGAGCAGGGCGGTGACTAGGGACCGGGGATGGGGACCATGACGCGGTGGCAGGATGTGCGCAGCACACGAGGGGTTCTTAGAGCCACACGGCACTTCAGCGAACACCCCTCCGACCTTCGACTCGTTCACCCCTCCGACCTTCGACTCGTTCAAGTTACCCCCCCCCCCCGGGTGTTGCACCGGGACGGCAACAGCAATGCCCCTGTCCACCCTCTCCACCGCACGACAGGGTCGTGTTGCGTGTCGTTGAGGTTCTCAGTAAGTCGAGACGAAGAGCGAGACCCGGAGGAGGCAGCCGCAGCGCATGATGGCGATACAGAGGAGCGGAACGCACCCGGGAGGTGTGCGCTCCACCTCCGCAAGGGCCGCCAGCGCCGCCTCCAGAGCCTCCGCTGCCAGCGGCGCCGGGGCCTCCCTTCCCGCCTCCACCTCCGCCTCCGCCTCCGCCGTCACTCCCGGCGCCGCCGTCACCTCCGCCGCCGTCACCGCCAGCAGGGCCGCCGCCAGGTTGGTCCTGGCGGTGTGGAGGTCGCGGTGCGTGAGGCGGCGGCGGCGGGCGGCGGCCAGCAGGGCGGCGAAGGCGGCGGAGGCGCCCAGGGCGTCGCCGGCGTGCAGCAGCGCCGCGGCCTCCTGGGGGTGGGAGCAGGAGGGAGGCGAGGGCACGGACCCAGGTGTGCAGGTGTTAGTAACCGGGGTCAAGGCGAGGAGGCCTGTGGGAAGGGGTGGTAGCGGTAAGCGGTAAGGGGCCGAGTGACGTGAAGGTTCATGTACGGAAGGACGGCTTGGCGCAGGGGTGCCTTCGGTGTCAAGCCCGTCTCTTGGTCCTGCTTGGTTGTGCGCCCCGTCGCCTTCCCCCCAGCCTACCCTCATAGCTGTTTGGGGGTCGCCGCAACGCACCTGGTGCATAGCAGCCAGACTGCGCGGGGGGCCCTGCGCCCAGCCCGCCTCCACCTCCGCCACCCGCATCGCCAGCGCCGCCCGCGCCGCAGCCGCCGGCTGGCCAGACCCCGGCGGCGCCCTGGGAGCCGCCGAGCCTGCCTCGACGGCGCCTCCCATGGCCCCGAGGTCGAGGCCACAGGTTGACGCCACTGTCGCGGGTGAGGGCGTGTGGGCGTGTGGGGATCTGGCTAGCCGGGGCCCAGCTGTGCTGGGCAGCGCTGGGTCTGGGCCCGTTAGCTGAACGGCTGACACGAGGACCGCCGCTGAGGCCAGGGCTTCGGCCCCGGCAGCGGACACGCCCGGGGCCGCTGAGGGGCTCAGCTTGTGCGGACGGAGGCCAGGCGAGGCCAGGTCTGCCGCGGTGACGTCTGCGTCTCCGCCCCCGCAACTCCTGCTGTGGGCAATGCTGTTGACTCGAGGCGGCATCGCGGCCCGCGCGCCTGCGCTGCCGGGTGCTCCCTCTGCTTAGGAGCCGGCCCGCTCCCAGCCTTGAGCGGAGAGCCTTGTCACAGCCGAGCGCGGCGCTGCTAGAGTAAGTCCGCGCTTGTGCGAGTGATGCACACGCTGTGCTGGAGGGTGCCTGCAGCTGTGCGCTGTGGTGCGACTGAAGGCCTTACTTGCAGCCAGCGGACCGCCCGATGGGGGCAGGGCTCGGACGGTCCGAGAATGGGATCGGTGTTGACGGTGTACCACGGCACGACGTCATCCTCCATCTCCAGGATTGCAGGGATGACGGTATGGCAGCGCAGGTGTCCCGCCTCTCAGCCGCGCGCCGGGGGATGCATCGAGGTCTCTGCGCCGGGGGGGGGGGGGGAAGGCGCGGGGGTGGGGCGTGCGGCGTGCCAGCCTTAGTCACGGTCTCAAGGAAACGTCGCCCTCATCTGGTCGCTTACTCAGGAGAAACCTTCCCTCGCATCCTCACACCGCCTCAGAACACTCACTCACGGTCTAGGCAAACTGGCAAACAAGCTAAGACGGCAGAACCGCCGCATCCCGTCCGGCCCTCCGGTTCACCTGAGCGACTCTTGCACCAGCCAGAAGCGCCCACAGTAGTAGCGGAGACCGCATCGCTTCCGCTAGCTAGGCCATCGTTGAAGTGCCGAGTCACCGGCGACTGCAGCTGGTCGACATGGCGGAGGCGCGCCGCGTCGACCAGAGCGAGCCGCTGCCATGGTGAGCGTCAGGGCTGACTACGGGAAAAACTTTAAGCCTTGGACCAGCGCAGTCAGCTCGGACTGCGTACGCGCAGTCTGCCATTCGCACAACAGTGTCCCGGGACACTGCAAATGCCGCGCTTGTTGTCGCTAACCCTGATCAATGTATGTAGGAACCTCGCGGGCGGCATTGAAGAGCCCGCTACAAACATTGGTGAGGCCAGGCCGCCAAGGCAATTGAGAGCGCTGGCTGCTTCAGGCTCGTTTCTGGACAGGTGCAGCCAATGTATCGTCATGTCACCACGAGGGAAAGTGGTTTGGCTGCAACGGGGACCGGCTTCACGTCACAGGCCGGACTCCCACCCGTCGGCACCCTCTCCCTTCCCCGCACGCCCCACCCCTCCCCGCAGTCAAGGCCACCACCGCCTACGTGGCTGAGAATGCCACCCACGTCAGCATCAGCGCCAAAGGTAATAGCCAGCATTATCGCCCTCCCTTTGCATGTCCATGCACCCAAGGGGGCACCAGATACCTACGGTTGGCACACCGGCGGGGACCTGATCCACCCGCCCTGGGATTCCACAGCCCCCACCCGCGCCCTCCCCCTGCCTCCCAAAAGCACACACCACGCCACCCCAATCTGACCACCTTATCAGGCCTCATCCACAAATACCAAGGCACCGCAGGGCACCATCGTGCTCTCATGCAGCCCCTCTCTCCCCGCGTGCGCCCGCGTGACTCGCTGCAGGCATCCAGGCGACGGTGGATGGCATCAGCCTGGAGACCCTGCGGGAGCTCGTGTCGCCCAAGGCCTACAACACGGGTGAGCGCGGGGGAACGGCGGGTGGTGGTGGTGAGGGGTCGGGGTCGGGGGTCACATGGGTCATCCATCACGGTGGATGGACCCCTTTCCTCGCCCCCCCTCCCCATGCATCCCCTCCCCTCCCCCACCTCTACCCCTCCTCTACCCCTCCCTCGCCCCTCCCTCGCCCCCCCTTCCTCCCTCCCCCCCAGACATCCACTACGTGGACGGGGGCCCCCTGACGGTGCAGTACCTGCTGGTGGTGGACGCACTCAACTTCTGCTTCTGGCCGGGTGGGGGGGGGGAGGGGGGAAGGGGGGAGTGGGGAGGGAGAGGGGGGTGGTTGGGGGAGAGGAACAGGGGACTGAGGGGGGCGAGGGTGGGACTTGGAGCGTAGGGTCAGGGGAGAGAGGGGAGGACGAGGGAAGGGGGGAGTGAGGCGAGGGAAGGAGAGGGAAGGGGGAAAGCTAAAGAAGGCAGAGCTGGACACACCTGACCGCTCACACTCCCTGCTGGGCTATGCCGCCCCCTTAACCCTCCTCCCCCTCCCCCCCCTTCGGCCCCAGACGAGGAGCTCGAGTACGAGCAGCTCTCCACGGGGGTCAAGGTGGGGGCGGAGGCACTGGGAGCGTTCAGGCGATTAGGCCCGTAGGCCCGCTCGAAACCGCCCAGCGAACCCACCGCCTGGCAGGGGCTTAGGCGGGGGTGGGGGAGGTGGGGGTGGGAATTGGCGTGGCAAAAGCATAACCCCCTCCCCCCAATCCCCAACAGGCGGCCCTGGAGGCCGACCCCACAGCCCTGGATGCGGAAAAGCTGATGTGGATCACGGGGGAGGGCGTACGGCAGCTGCTGGGGTGGAAGCGGGACGTGCCGCTGCAGGAGGAGCGGGCCCGGCTGCTGCGGGAGGTGGGTGGGCGGGGTGGGGGAGTGGGCGGTGAGGAAGGGCTCCGGAAGCCTGGCAGCCTGGAACTGGGATCTGCTCAAGCCTATCCTTCCCCTCCCTCCCTACCCCTCCCCCCTCCCCTCCCCTCCCCCCCCCCAGGTGGGCTCCTCCCTGGTGCGGCACTTCCGGGGCAGTGCCGCCCGCATGGTGGAGGCAGCGGGGGGGAGCGCCCTGGCGCTGATGGCACTGGTGGCGCAGGTGGGGGCGGGGGGGGGAGGGGGTGCTGGCGGCTGCTGGCAGGGGTGGAGGGGACAGAGGCAGGGGCGGCGGGGGTGGCAGGATTGGGGGCGGCGGGGGTGGTAGGGGCGGCAGGGGCGGCTTTCCGTGGTGGGTGAGGAGGTGGCGCTGGGGCGGGCGGTCCCTTTCCCGCCTCCCTAGGACGCCTTGCCTCACCTCATTTGGCGCGTTCGCGGCACGGAGCGCTGACCGTAGCTCGCCTCGTTCTTCCGTGTGGAGATCTGACCGTAGATCTCCCCGTCCCGTCCACGCAGGTGTTCCCCGGATTCCGGGACCACACGATATACAAAGGTGGGTACACCGAAGCGGTTTGGGTGGGTGTGTTGGGCCTGGCTGGGTGGGGGTAGGCGCACACACAAACACACCGGCCGGCCGGCCGGCCGGGTCCGTCTCTAAGGCCGGCCGGCTAATCACCGCGCCCACGACTCCCAGGCTCATGCGAGCAGCCCTTCACACAAACAAACCCGCCTCATCGCTTCCCCTCCCCTCTCCTCACCGCCCCCCAGGCCGCCAGATCTTTCTGTACAAGCGGGCGCAGATCTTCGTGGGGGACGTGTACGGCGCATTCGGGGGCGAGGGCCTGGGCGCCTTCTGGGTGAGCGCTGGGGAGCGCTGCGGGGGGTAGGGGGTGGGGGGGCCTCCGTCGGGGCAACCCGCAGGGGTAACCCGCGGGGGCGTGGGCGGGAGGGGCCCTGTGCAGCAGTGGTCTGTTGGGCGGCCGGTGCAACGCCATCCCCCTGTAACCCTTTCCCCCTCGTCCTCCCTCCCCCCTTCCCCCACAGGACATCGACCAGCTGACCATGTTTGCCGACTACCGGGTCCCCGTGGTGCTGCGGACCATGGGCATACTGGACTACAGCCAGGGACTGGAGGACAAGGTAGGCAGGAGGGCAGGACAGGGCCCCGTCGCCGCCCCCCATCAATGGCCCCCGCCAGGCCCACGTGCCTCCCCCGTGACCATCGTGGCGTGCCCCTGCCCCACAAGCAGCATTCCTGGTGTTCAGTGTCCTGTGCTCAAAGTCCGACGCCTGGTTTCCATTGTCCGGTGTCCGGTGTCTGCGTTCCGATGCCCGGTGTCCGGTGTCCGGTGTCCGGTGTCCGGTGTCCGCCCCCGTGCGCGCAGATCCAGCGGCGCGAGCAGCTGCCCCCGGGGGGGGAGGAGGAGGTGGAGATCCGGGCCTGCACCGTGGTGGCGGTGGAGCGGCTGAGGGAGGCGCTGGCGGCAAAGTTCGTGGGTGAGGACCCGGCCCCCGGCTCCCAGCATTCGACCCCCGGCCCCCAGCCCACGACCCCCGGCCCTCTCCCCTGCCCCCGGCCCCGGCCCCCGACCTCCCCTCCTGGCCCCCGGGCCCCGGCATGTGTGGAGTGCACGTGCGCTGGCCTCCCTGTCCATTCTTCCCCCACGCCGCCCACCCCAGGGCCATGCAGCCACGCGGGGCCGTTCCCATGGATGGCTTGCCGCGTGCGGGCGCTGCGCCGCCCTGTCCGTTCCCGCCGCAACCACCCTCCCCTGCCCTTGTCCCGTCACCCCAACCCTACCCCCCTTTCATGCCCCCCCTGCCCCCCCCCACACGCAATCATAGGCACGCCCGGCGCCCGGCTGCCCCACGCCATCCAGCTGGACTGGTGGCTGTGGGAGACGGGGGAGCGGGAGCGCCTGCGCCACCCCCCGCACCACCGCACACTCACCACCTTCTACTGAGCCCGATGCAGCGGGCGAGAAGGGCGGGAGCGGGGGGGGGGGGCGGGGGGGAAGCGGGAGAGCGGGGCCGCTCGGGCTCTGGCCAGGCCAAGGGGGCTAGGGTTGTGTTGGGGTGGGATGGGGCTGTGGCTGGCGAGCGTGCAGCGTGCATGCATGGGCGTGGGCGCGATAGCTCGAGGACGGGACCGGGCCTAGGGAGTGCTCCGCAGGGGCGATGGCGTGCACGGCATGGCTCAGATGGCTGACAAGGGCTGCGGCGCTCAGGCGAGGAGGGCCGCGCTGCTCCAGTGCCACTGACTGAGGGGTGCTTGGTGGTATGCTGCGGCTGGATACGTGAGAGCGCATGAATGACTCGAATGCACGGCACCAGTGGGCGATGCTAGGGCCGGCGGCGAGTCGCAGGGGCGTATGAACTTGGCACTGACGATGGATGACGTGTGTAGGGCAGTGCTGTCCTGCTTATACTGAGGACGCCCGGGGACGCCCGGGTGCTGCGGCTTTTATTTGTGCAGAGGTCGGGCCTTGGTGCGTTGGGGGACGCAGGCCGCAGGGCCGGGGAGCGAGCAGGGGCCTGGGGTCAACCGTTACTGGTGAGGGAGGCAATTCCAAGGGTTGTGTGCGAGCGCACAGCGTGCACGATACGCAAAGCGCAGGCCGTAGGGTGTGTGCCTGGTGCGGGCCAGGCCGGTGGGGCAGGTCTTACTCGGGGAACCGTATCCCGCCAACCCAGCGGCGGCTCACCGAGGCTCCCACGCCGATTGAGAGCAGCCAACCGCTCCTACCGCGCCGTGACGAAACCCACCTCCCGACCTCGCGTCCCCCCCCCCAGGTGATTAGGTTGCACTAGTGGCCGAAGCGGTGTCGATGGGGAGCGGCCGACAGGCAGGGGTGGCATTGGGGGGTGGTCAGAGTGCACTGGGACGTTGAGTCGGGTCCCCAGAGGAGATTATGTCAGCCGCCAGCCGACTGTACGGCTCACCTTGCGCCAAGCCTTCAGCGCCAAGCCTTCCGCGCGGTGCCATGCGCCGCGGCAGGGGGGAGGCGGGCATAGCCCCCGCGCAGTACACAAGCAACAAGGCCATCTAGCACTACAAGGAGCGGTACGCGCAGAAGATGTAGTCGGGGATGCGGCTGAGAACGGCTACGCTAGAGTAACCGGCATGCTGTTGCTGTTGACGGTGTAGAGCTGTGCCGGGTACGTCGGGCAGGGGGGAAGGGGAACTGGGAGACGGGGTACGCGAAAAGCAGGCCAGCAAAGTGCAGACCCAGGGGCGGCAGGGGGGGCTCAGGGTCCCGGAGGCAATGCACCGCTGCCAACTACGTGGCTCCGACTGCTCTTCGGCTGGCTGCAGTGGGCGGCTCTCCAGCAGCACGCCCAGCGATGAAGTCAGAGGCCGCTGCGCCCGGCATTGAAGAACTCTTGCCCCGTTCCTGCCCTTGCATTGGCACCAACTTCTAGGCTTCGGAGTCCCTGCTGGATGCCGGATAATTCAGCAGTCAGCGTGCGGTAGAAGACTCCGCATGGGCGCCCCAGACCCTCTCTTTGTCTCCCTGCCCACCGGCTTTCCCCCAAGCTCCCCCTAAGCTTGCCCCCAAGCTCCGGCCCAAGCTTGCCCCAGACCTCGCCCCAAAGCCGCCCCCCAGGCTCCTGACAAGCTCGCCCCACAAGCTCTGCCACAATCCCCCTCAGCCCCTCCCCCAAGCTCACCCCCAAGGCCCCAAGCTTGCCCCCAGAAGCTCACCCCCAAAGCACCCCGCCCCCCAACGCCCCCCCTCCTCCTTGGAGGCTCCCAGAGAGCACCAGCAAGCTCCCCAGATGAGACGCCAGCTTCCCCAAGCTTCTCCCACCTCCCTCAGCTCCCCTCAGCTCCGGCCCAGCAGCTACCCGCAGCTTCCAGGCAGCTTCCCTCACCTGCCCCAGCTACCCCGCAGCCTCCCCACAGCTCCGCCCACCTCCCCGTGCCGCCCAAGGGCCGCCCCCGCGCCTCCGCCCCCTCCGCCCGCCGCGCGTTGCAGGGGGGCGAAGCAGCGCTGGCGCGACCTGTCCAGTGTGCGGACCTAACTTTGCACCTGGGAGTTTGGTCTAGTGGTATGATTCTCGCTTAGGGTGCGAGAGGTCGTGGGTTCAATTCCCGCAACTCCCCTATTTTGCTTGGCACCACCTCAGCTCAGCCTTTTCGCTCGCGCGGTGGGCGTCGTCCGTAGTGCTGCCCTTCTGGGCAGCCTGGGTCTCCTGCTGCTCCGCGGAGGACTGAGGGTGGGGACCGGGCGGCAGTGTACTTTTGTGGCACATGTTCACGTGTTGACTATGGAGAGCAGGGGCACGTCAGAGGCAAGCTCCATGAGGGCACGCTTCCACAAGTATAGATGCGCAGACAAGGCCCTCGCTGTGCTGGTCCCTGGCCGCCAGCACCTGAGCAAGCAGCCATGAGCTCCCAGGTGGGGGATGGGACGCTGCACATGGGATGGTACTGCACCCATGCAACCCGCCCAGCACTTGAGCTTAACTCAGCCTCTCCAAGCCTTCCCAAGGCCTTCTCACGGCGCCCAACGCCTTCTCAAGCCTCCCACCACCTTCTACAGGTCTCCCACGCCTACCCACGCCTACCCACGCCTACCCGCCTCTCTTTTCCCATGCCCACCCACGCCTACCCACGCCTACCCACGCCTACCCACACCTGCCAAAGCCTGCCAACGCCTACCCACGCCTACCCACGCCTAACCACGCCTACCCACGCCTACCCACGCCTACCCACACCTGCCAAAGCCTGCCAAAGCCTACCCACGCCTACCCACGCCTACCCGCCTCTCTTTTCCCATGCCTACCCACGCCTACCCACGCCTACCCACACCTGCCAAAGCCTGCCAAAGCCTACCCACGCCTACCCACTCCTACCCACGCCTACCCACGCCTACCCACACCTGCCAAAGCCTACCCACGCCTACCCACGCCTACCCACGCCTACCCACGCCTACCCACGCCTACCCTCACCTACCCTCGCCTGCCCAAGGCTACCCAAGCAAGCCTGCCCAACCCTACCCACGCCTGCTGCCAAAGCCTACCCTGGGCCTTCCTGAGCCTCCCCCGCCCCCTCTTGAGGGCCCCACCCCCTTCCCCCGGGCCACCCCGCGCCTTCCCGCTCTCCCCACGCCGCCCCCGAGGGCCCCCCCGCCTCCCGCGAGCCTCCCCGCCCCCCCCCCAGAGCCTCGCAAGCGCCGCCGCAGGGCTCCGCGCGCGTTGCGCACCAACAAACTTGCTGCTTAAACTTACTGCGCGCCTGCTATAGGCCATCTGGGAGTTTGGTCTAGTGGTATGATTCTCGCTTCGGGAAGAAGCTCCCTCGAGTCTCGAGGTTGCGAGAGGTCACGGGTTCGATTCCCGTAACTCCCCATTTTTGCCCCGATCGGCCCCCCCGGGGAAGACCAGGCATTTGCTCTCTTTTCTTGTCTTCCTTGGTCTCCCTTATGTCGAAAGGGTTTGCGTCATGAAGCTTGCCAGAATAGATTGCAGAACACTGTGCCGCGGAGCAAATGGCAATCACTCGTCGCCGGCTACTGCGAGTGATGCGATTCCGTGCGTTTGTACATCAAGCGACGCATTTTCGCTTCTGGCTTGATTGGGGGGGCACGTCGCGATCCTGGCGTAGGTGCAAGTGCAGGGGTGTTGCGCTCACAAAGTACATTGTATGGCAGCGCAGGCCCCCCAGGCCGAGTTCGGCCGCCACCTGCCAAGTGATCAAAGCACGGGATGCACAGGGACGAGGAACAGTGCCACTCAAGGGCTTCCTTCTGGGGCGTGCGCGGGCGCGGCGTGCCACGACGCCATGCCTGCACCCCGCATCGGCCATGCAGCCGGGGTCGCTTCTTCCAGAGGCCTGGTCGCACGGTTGGGTAAACCTTGTTCTGACGTTCGCATTGCAGCGGGCCGCATCACTCGTCTCTTTTGTCCAGACCAGTCGTCGCACGGACTTGCGCCCCACGCCCCTCGCGTCGATCGCTTTCGCAGCCTCAGTCGACACTTCTCGACTTACCAGCTAGCTCATCGCGCAAATATCCTTGTCGATAGCGCGAAAATGATGCCGACGACGCTGCCGCTGTCTGGCAAGGCCAAGGTACGCTGTCTTCGCTTACAGGCGCTTTCGCCTGCGCGTGTGTGCAGCTAGGATAGTCCATATGGCGGCAGAAGAGCTGCAGTCACCTGCCAGGCCCGCCGCCACGTTCTCACGCGTTAGGGCTCCGTGGTGAGGTGCTCTCTTGAACCAACCATCCTCGTCGACACCCACAGATGCTGCCCTGCAAGACCGCCCGCAATGCCCCCTGCAAGCTGGCAGGTGCGCTCTGCCGCCATGTGTCGCGATTGAGCGCCAAACACGCAGAACGAGCCCGGCTTCCGGTTGTCTTGCACGCATCAGGCTCTTCTGCCTTCACCCTCGGTCTCGAAAACCGGAACGCGCTCGGTCTCCTGGAGAGCTGCCTCGATTGACCCATCTGGCCTGGCGCCATCCCTGCCCCACACCTCTCCATTCTTCAGCCCCGGTCAGCCGCCGCCTGTCCACGGTCGTGCGCGCTACCTCCAGCATCGAGAACGATGAGATCGCTCTGCTGGAGAAGGCGCTGAGCATTGCCCGGGAGCGCCAGGCCAAGGCCAAGGAGCAGGCCGCGGCCCCGGCCGCCCCCGCTGCCGGCGGCTACCAGGGCGCTGCCTTCACCATCAAGACCTTCAACGCCATCTCCCCCGTGGGCCTGCAGGTACGGCAAACGTAGTCACGCATCTGTACGTTCCTTCCAGTGATCGGATCCGTACCCCAGCCACGCATCCTCGTGTCTCGGGCCGGCTCCCGGAACCCCGCCCCCCCCACACCACCCCCTCGCTCTCGACCTGGCCACCCCCCGCACACGTCTTCCCTCCCTTCCTCTCCACCCCGCTCACCCCGCCCGCCCCCGCCCCCCTCTTCTGCTCCCGCAGCGCTTCCCCAAGGGCAAGTACGTGGTGAGCGGCGATGACGCCCAGCTCCCCTCCTCGCCCATGGCCATCATGCTGCGCTCGCACCAGCTCAAGGTAGGGGGGTCGGGGGAGGGTTGGGGCTGGGGTGGGGTGGAGTTGGGGCGACAACAACGAAGCGAAGGCCCAACGGGGGCTTGCTGAGAAGGGCTGGCGCCTGTGCATCGATGAGGAGGTGCTCAGCGGGTGCAGCGACTGGGCCCCCACCGCCCTCCCTCTCCCCCTCCTCCCACCCCCTCACCCACCCGCTCCCCCTCACCCCTCACCCACCCATCCCCCCCCATCCCGCCTCCCAGGTGGAGGAGGTCCCCGCCACCGTGCGCTGCATCGTGCGCTGCGGCGCGGGCGTGAACAACATCCCCGTGCCCAAGATGACGGAGCTGGGCATCCCCGTGTTCAACACGCCCGGCGCCAACGCCAACGCCGTCAAGGAGCTGGTCATCTGCTCGCTGCTGCTGGCGTCGCGCGGCATCGTGGAGGGCCACAAGCACGTGGAGAACGTCATCTACAAGGAGGAGAACGTGAGGGGGAGGGAGCGGTGGGGAGGGGAGGGGGAGGGGAGGGAAGGGGTCCAGAGGGGTGGGGATGGGTGGGAGAACGTGGGGGGGAAGGAGGTGGGAGGGGAAGGGAGGAGGAGAGCGGGAGGGCCTGCGGTGGCGTTGTGAGAGAGGGGAGGGAGGAGAGGAGAGGTCTGTCCTGGCAGGGAGCAGGGGCACCGAGGGGGAAGCAGGGAGGCCTGAGGAGCTAGGCAGGGGGCTGGATGAGTTTCGGGCCCCAAGGTGTGACTGGAGAGGGGAGGCGGGCAGCCTTTACGAGGCGGCAGGTCGTCGACGTGTGGGCGGGTGGATGTGGGCCTGTCCTCGGAAGGCAGGCTTGTGGCTCCCTCACGGAGGCTACTGGACCTGCGATGTCTCCCCCCCCCATACTCTAAGCCTTCCTCTGCCCCCCCCAACCCTTCCCCCCCAGATGGACTACGAGAAGGTGGCCAAGCGCATTGAGAAGGACAAGGCCAAGTTCGTGGGCACCGAGATCGAGGGCAAGACGCTGGGCGTGATCGGCCTGGGCGCCATCGGCGGCCTGGTGGTCAACGCCGCCCTGGCCCTGGGCATGAAGGTGGTGGGCTACGACCCCGTGCTGTCCCTGGACGCCGCCTGGAAGCTGCCCGGCGACCGCATGACGCGCGCGGACAGCCTGGACGACCTGCTCAAGGTGGGGGGGAGGAGGGGAGGGGGGGGTGGGGGGGCCAGACAAAGGAAGGGGGAGGGGGGAGCCTGGTTTAGACCTGGACGACCTGCTGAAGCTTGGGTGGGGGCGGAGGCCGAAGGTCGCGGTCAAGTTGGGCGGCCAGCCTGAGCCCAGCTCCTCCCGGGAAGGGGACGGAAGGAGCTGGAGCGCGGGCTGGAGGAGGAAGCCGCACGTGGAAGCAGCGCGCATGCAATGACTCATCGTGTACCCGCCCCCCGCCGTACGGCCTGCAGGTGTCTGACTTCATCACCGTGCACGTGCCGTACATCAAGAACGCCACGCACCACATGATCAACGGCACCAACATGAAGATCTGCAAGCCGGGCGTGCACCTGCTCAACTTCGCCCGCGGCGAGATCATCGACGGCGAGGGTGAGTCGCGCGGCGGCGCTTTGTGTCCGTCCGGGTGTGCCGATCCTCCCGCCTGGAGCATGGCGCATGCCTAGGCGAGCCCAGGAGGGTGCACGCCTGAAGCAGGGTCAGGACAGCGGACCGTATCGCAAGCACGAGTTTCTCCTGTTGCCCTCTCCTAATCCCCTCCTGACCCCCTCCCCAACCCGCCCCCCCCCCATCATCTCCACCCACCCAACCAACCAACCGCCAGCCCTGGCCGACATGTACAAGTCCGGGCGAATGACCGGCAAGTACGTGTCGGACTTCGCCGACCCCTTCCTGTCGGGCCACCCCAAGCACCTGGTCATCCCCCACCTGGGCGCCTCCACGGAGGAGGCCGAGGACAACTCGGCCGCCATGGCCGCTGACACCATCAAGGACTTCCTGGAGACCGGGACCATCCGCAACAGCGTCAACTTCCCGCAGGTGCGCGCGCGACGCGGCGTCTGAGGTCCGGGATCTGAGATCTGGGCGGGGGGCGCACGCCGTGGCACGGGGTCTGGAGGAGTGGGGTCTGGTGCTGGAGCAGCACGGGCGGGTGCCCGGTCTTGACCAGTCAAGCCCCTCATGCAGCTTGGCCAGAGTGGGGCTCTGTGGGCGGCCGGCGGGCTCCGTCAGTGCCCAGCCATCTCCACCCCCACCTAGCCAACCCTCACCCCACCCTTCCCCGCCCCACCCCCCAACCCCCGACCCCACCCCAGACGGTCCTGGACAAGAAGCCCGGCCACATCGGCGGGCGGCTGTGCATCGTCAACAAGAACGAGGCGGGTGTGCTGGGCCAGATCACGACGTACCTGGGCACGCAGAAGGTCAACATCGAGCAGCAGATCAACACCTCGCGGGGGGACATTGCCTACACGGTGCTGGACTTCGGGAAGGTGGAGGACCCCGCCGGCCTGCAGGTGCGCCCGGGGGGGGACAACTGGAGAGGAGCACGGAGGAAGAGAAGGGGGCGAACCGGAGGAGCGGCGTGGTTTGTTGAGAGGGAGGAGGCAGGGCGGCGGGGTGGTTGCTTGGGCCAAGGAGGGCTCAGTCCTTGGGTGGACGATGCACTCCCCGAGCGATACAGTTGCCACGCCTGGTCTTCTTTAGCCCCTCACGCAATCCCGCCTCTACGCTTCCCCCTCCCCCCAGGCTGGCCTGGCCAAGGCCTGCCCCGGCATCATCTCGTCCCGCTTCATCGGTGAGCGGCGGCAGGGCGGGGGCGGCGGGGAGGTGGGGCAGTGCGGGACCGCTTCCACGCTGGGGGCCGCACCAGGGGGCGCCGGTGGAGGGCAGGCTGGTGGCGGGGAACGAAGCGCGGCTACCTTGTAAACTGAACCCGACTTCTTGTTGCAACGCCTTCCTCCCGCCCCTCCTTTCCCCCGTGTCGCAGGCAACGTGTTCGACGACGAGCTCGGGCAGCCGGGGACCTACTTCTACGTCAAGGTGGGGAGGGGGGCTAAGACGGGGAGGGGGAGGGGTGGGGGGCGTCGCTGGTGGCGGTCCCGAGGAGGAGGCGCTTGGGCCTCGGGGAAGAGGGTCACCTCCCGCGTTGGCTGCGCTGCTGAGCGCCGACTGCCCTTGGTTCCTTACTCCCCCCTGTTCCTTGCTCCCCGTGTCCCCGTGTGCAGTGGGCCGCCAGCTCGTAAGGCCGCGGAGCCCCGGACCGACCGGCGCGTGGGCGGGAGCGTTGAGAGGCGCCGAGCGCGTGGACTGAGTTGGAGGCGCCGACGACTCGAGCGTGTTTTGTGGTGTGCTCGAGCAGTGCGCTCGGGTACCGGTATGATTCATGGAGAGCAGGGGGCGGCAGGGCACGGGTTGTGGCCTCAGCCCGGCAGGGGGTACTATAGTGGACGTGTTGTTGTGGCTAGTAAGTGACTATGGTCGCCGCCGGGGCGTGCCATGGCCGTTCGCACGCGACGGGTCTTCTCTTTCGTCGTGTTTGGCAGGGTGCGCGTTGACACCCCTCACGTGACAGCTTGCGCTCTGGGCCGCACTTGAGGACGCGTGCGAGGATGGAAGGAGCAGGGCAAGCGTCGTGCCGCGAGCGCGAGGGCAATGGGAGGTGCTTGGACTGTGACTCTTGTGGAGGCTGTTTGGACCGTTGGTCTGAGCCCTGTGCTCGGGTTCGTGACGGCGGGCATGGCGTGTAAGGCTCGCTCTGCGCCTGAGCAGTAAAGCCAAGCGAGGTGCGGCGCAAAGCGTACCCAGCATGACATCCGGGGCTAAGTATCGTGATGCAGGGGTCCAAGCTCCAAAGGCGGGGCTGGGGTCCCGCAAGGGTCAGGTGGAAAGTCTGCGGCCCCCCGGCAGCGAGCAAGCTCGACCTAATGCTTGACTCCTCGCCTGCACAGCGGGCTGACAACAGCGGAAGGAAGGCGAGCGTAGACTGTGCACCGCGAGGAAGATCGAGATCGGGTGCAGTACAGAGCAGCTTGCAGGCTCATAGGCTCCGAACCACTCTGGTGCGCCTTGTGACACTTTGCCCGTGCCACCCTTTCAGCACCACCACAATGCTCGCCGCCAAGAGCCAGGTCGCGCTGGGCCGCCGTGCCCAGGCCACCCGCGGTCAGCGCGCCGTGCAGGGGGGGGCAGGAAGTGTAAAAAAATACACCACGCTTTAACTTTGGAGAGCTCGACAAAGGGGAGCCCAAATCCGCTTTCAGAATGAAAATCGAGGTTCTAGGAAAAAAGTTATGAGCCCTCAAAGTTGGGGGGGGGGAGGGGGGGGGGGAGGGGGGTCCCGAACTTTTGTACAGCGCCCGTCCGAACTTTTGTCACAGCGGTCTGACGCAGCCCAAGGGCCCTTTCCTTGCGTAAACGCGTGGTATCAAGGAGAGGCTGAACCGTGGGTGTGCCTGAGCACCACAGACCATAGGGATGGTGGTCGAAGGGTGGCTGCGGGTGCCACATGTCGGCATGTCCGCGCGTGGGACACGTCACGACCGGCACTGCCACCGCTGCTAGGCGTCTGGGTGTACTATCATGACCGTAAGTCATCATATAGGAGGCCTAGGGCATGAAGAGCGCGGATGCAAGGTACCGGAGAGTGGTCCATGGACGCGGGGATGGTCAATGGACAGGACCCAAGCCTCATCGACGCTTCCGGTTCACGCGCAAGGCAGTAGCGCACACGAAGCGCAGCCGATTGGCACAAAAGTCGAGGAAAATGGGTTACATTATGGCCATGTACGGCAGTGTGTGCAGTGTACGGCAAGGGGGGGGGGGTCCGGGGGGGTCGGAACTTTTGTGGGGTGGTGTATGGAACTAATGTTTTTACCCCCCCCCCTGCGCCGAGGGCCTCGGGCGCCGCACGGCTCCAACCCTAGTACACTGAAGCTGCAGGGCAGGCCGGAGAGAGGCTGGCCTGAAGTTCCCAACCCGGATGTGCATGCCCGATCACCAGCATAGCGCCTTCATTTGCAATGCGGCAGCGTGTCCCGCTCCCGGAGATGACGCTCTGCTGTGAGCGCTGACATTCGCCTGCGCCGTGCAATGGCTGGTGGGACAGAACGCCTGGGGCAGATCCCGTGTGTTGCTGAGGCGTCCTCGACTGCAACTGGGGTTGTATGCCGCAGACTGGCAACCGGGCATGAAATCAGCAGGCCACCTTACATCCTCCCACGCACACACGATTGGTTTCTTCTCTGGTCTGGCCTATCCACAAGGATGTACAACCGGGGCCGGTCATCAAGCGCTGTGGCAAAGCAAAACACCCTTGATGCGCCGCCGGGGCCCGTGCACACAGTGGGCCACCCCTTGTTCCACCATCCCGGGTTCCTCTTACGAAGCCGCAAACGAGGTCCGGCCGGTCGGACATGCATCCCCACCAAGCCAGTCCCCGCTGCCCCCCGCATCCGACATCCCACCACACACTGCATTCTACACCATGCATGCCGCCCGCAGCCAAGGCTGGCATGTCTCGCTCCAGAGCGCTGCGCTGTCGCCAGCCGCTGCTCCCATCCGGGCTTCGACGTCAGGCCCGCTGCAGGTAGACGCCGCTGCACGCCGGTCAGCTGGCAGGCTTCGCGAGCCTCCAGAGCCGAGCGAAGCGCCGAGCAAGGCCAACCGTTCGCTCCCGCGCACTAGCGCTCGGAGCTCCCGGCAGTCCGTCCGTGACCACGCCCCAAGCTGTAGGCTCCGGGCGCCGGCCACATCGCTCAACTGGCGCCCGCTGATAGGGCCCTTAGCTTGTTAGAGCTATTTACTGGGCGGCCAGGGTCTCGGGCAGGTGGGTGACGAAGTAGGTGATGTTCTTGCCGAATGGATCAGACAGGTGCGAGGTCAGGCCCTCAATGGGCTGGGTGCGGCTGACCAGGGCCTGGACGCAGAAGCCAATGAAGGCAACCTGCAAGGAGAAAAGCGAGGAAAGGATTCAGTCCCAGGAGCACTGCACCAGAGTTTCACAGCCCCACCCAACCTCCGGTCCGCATTTTGCATGTCCCCGCACTCATCATGCCCACTCGCCTCCCTCTTACCATGGCCAGGCGGCCGTTCTTGACCTCCTTGACGGCCATGTCCGGGGAGTTCATGCCAGCCGGGTCGAAGGGGAACGAGTTGATGAAGCCCGACTGCGGGAGGGGAGAGACGGGACAGCAATCTCATTAGAGAGGCATGAAGACTGCGTCATGTATGTTACCCTAGCATGAGAACCCTTCAACCCACCCCACCCCACCCCCTATCTTCCCGCAGAAGCCCCACCGTGCCGGTCTGCTTGTAGCCCTGGAAGCGCTTGTTCTCCAGGAAGCCGAAGATCGTGAACGAGATGGCGTGCAGAGGAGCGGGGTCGATGTCGTAGGACTTGTCGCCGACGGCCCACCACTTGGGGGTCACGCCCAGCAGCTCCTGGCCCAGGATACCGACCACGGCCATCATGGCCCAGCGGCCGTTGGTCTTCTCGGCCTCAACGTACCTGAAGCATGCGGGGGCAGGCGGTCAGGCGAAGCAGGAGGTTGCGGGTCGCTCGCGAGATTGCAAGCTGAACTCAGTAGTAGACCCGGCTCACCACTTGAGGCGCGACTCGTCCTGGCCAAGGCCAAGGGGGTCGAAGCCGTTGTCACCTACAACGATAGCGCAGAGAGCCGGTCAGATCGCCTGGATTTCTCGGGAGCTGGACCTGCCTCGCGCCATGATGCGAGACGCTCGCACGAGCCTGAGAAACATGCTCGCTCTGCCCCACCAGGCCCCTGCTATTGCTGATCGCCAGTAGCTGCTTCGGCGCGAGCGATTGTTCGGTCTGCGAGCCGCTGCGTTGCCCCGCCGAGAACGACATCATCCCCTAAGCTGCAAGCGTTGTGGTCGCTGGCCGCGCGAGAGCCCTCACCGGCCAGAGCGCCCTTCAGGTGGGTCGGGGCAACGAGGCCCGGCAGCCAGGTGGGGCGCGCGGACGCGCGGCACACGGCGCGCTGACCGCGGGTGGCCTGGGCACGGCGGCCCAGCGCGACCTGGCTCTTGGCGGCGAGCATTGTGGTAGTGGTGCTGAAAGGGTGGCACGGGCAAAGTGTCACAAGGCACACCAGAGTGGTTCGGAGCCTATGGAGCCTGCAAGCTGCTCTGTACTGCACCCGATCTCGATCTTCCTCGCGGTGCGCAGTCTACGCTCGCCTTCCTTCCTCTGTTGTCAGCCCGCTGTGCAGGCGAGGAGTCAAGCATTAGGTCGGGCTTGCTCGCTGCCAGGGAGCCGCAGACAGGGCAAAGTTGCAGCTGCCCATGTCCGCGACCCCCGACTTGTAGACTATGCTATCCATTGATCGACATATAAGCAGCAGATGTGTGCTCGTTTTAGGGGGGCGCGGCTGCTCTTTGACACGCAGTCGCTCGGTGACCCGATGGCCATAAACAGGCATGTCGCATGTCTCTGAGCGCTCAGTGCTGGCGCTCCAGCTCTCGCAGCCTGTGCTTGCGCTGTGCAGTTCGAAAAGACGGAACTGATGCGGGTTGAGCATCGAGCACTGGGACAGCGAGAGACACGAGGCGAGGGCACACGTTCGCTCACGGGCGCTGTGCACCGGGGGCGCCAGGGGAGGGCCCTGCTGTGTACCCACCCGCACGAGGGCCAGGCGAGGACCCGCACCACGCGTGTGCTGTGTACGTGTGTAGCCAGGCATTATGGACCCCGGACCCGGGTGCTCCCAGGTCACAATCTCACAACTCACAACACGGGGAGGCAAGGCACACTTCACGGCAGCGGTACTTTGCACAGCGCAAGCGCCCGCACGTGCGCGCTGCGGGGCTTCTTCAACCCGCCCAGCAGCCTAGCTCTCAACTCGGCGCTGTACTCCCCACTCCCCACGTATACAACAAGCGCAGCTCTAATGCATAGCAGCACATGCGCCACCCGAGCTCCTTTTCCAGCGTTCTCGCCTCGACTCCCCTTCTCGTCCATTGCGGCGTGCGGCTTTACTGGCCGCCCCCCTCATCCAGGCCGCTGTATGCAATGCAACAGAATGCCCGTAAGAGCCTCCACCCGCCGACCACCCACACGATCTCCGTCCAGTCCCGCGTCACACCATTACAAAACGCGTCAAACGCGCCAGACATGTGAAGCAACCGCTGCAAGTCCCTTCGCAGTGTCCGCCCGTCCCACACCAACCCTTCCCTAACGGCCCTATGGTGGCCGCTGACTCCACGAGGAGTCCCCAGAAGAACAGGCCCCCAAGTTCTAACGCTACATGTGGCCGTCGTGGCCGTCCGGCTGGTGCCCGTGCGTGGCGGCGTGGTGCGCCGCCGCCGCATCCGCCGCCGCCTGCGCCGCCGCAATAGCCTCCGCCATACCCTGGGTGGGGTCGCCCACGATCGAGGCGGCCGCCGCGGGCGCCTGCGCCAGGGCCATGGCGAGGTGCGCCTGCAGGTCCGCGCCACCCAGGTCGGCCGGGTTGGGCATGCCGCCCGCGGCCGCGCTCTTGAGCAGGCTGTCCAGCAGCGGCGGCGCGAGCTGGTCCCCCCCTGCCCCGGTCATGGCCTGGATCGCCAGCTGCAGGCTGGGGTCTACTGGCCCGCCCAGGCCCAGCCCTGGAGCAAGCGACGAGAGGAGCGTCGCGATAGCGTTGGCGTCATCTGCCAGGGAACGAGCACGATGCAGACGGCGTGAGTAAGAGGGAAATTGAGCAAAACCGCCGAGCCGCGGCCTAGCAAGCAAAGAAAGTGCATCCAGCCACCCCATTGCGTGTAGCCCTCCCCGCTGCCAGCCGACACCGCTCACGCGCAGAAGCAGACTATTTCAGTCCCCCCGCACGCCGCATGCTCACCTAGGCCTGCGGCGCCCAGCATCTCGCCCAGCCCGGGCATTCCGAGCAGCTGTGCGAAGTCGGGCTGCGACAGGAGGTCCTGCAGCTGCCCCTGCAGCAGCCCGTGCTGCTGCAGCCCCATCTGCCCAAGCGGCGGCATGCCGGCCGCCTGCCCCATGACGTTGGCCCCGCCCGCGCCGCCGCCCTGCATCTGCTGCTGCTGCGGGTCCTGCGGGTTGTTGGCCATCGCCTCCTCCGTGCGCTTGCGCCGCCGCACGTTGTGGCTTTGGAGCCTGTGGGTGCGAGGGCGGAATACCGCCAGCAGGGATGCAAATCGCTGTCAGCGCGCGGTTCTGAGTGGTGGTGCCAGTACCTTGCTTGCCTCATCTTCTGTGAGCCCTTTCAAAGGTTTTCCCGTCGTGGCCGCCGAGCGCCAACAAACCCCATACCGAGTTCCCTACCCGCACACATACGCCATAGCGCCAACCCCACCTTGCTCTGCAGCTGCGCTTGGTTCCGTCGAACTCGTGGAGCTCGTGGAAGCGGCCGCACTGCTGGCAGAAGCGCTGCTGCACGCCGTCCTTGAGGATGTACGGCGCCTTGAGGTGCTGCTCGCACGTGCGGTACCGCTGGTAGTAGGACGAGAGCCCCGTGAGGTCCACCTGGCAGCCGTCCACGTGGCACTTGCCCTTCAGGTGCGGGTGGTTGGGTATGGACTGCGATTTCAGGCAGGGGCCATGCGCAGGAAGTGAAGGGACCGCCGTGAGGGCCTTGGCGTTCGGCCCCGGTGCCGCACAGCCGCTAAGGAGTCAGCCATGCCCGGCTTGCACGCAAGGGAACACCCAGCCTGGTAGCCGTGCTGCCCTCACCTCGCGCGCCCGGCCCTCCTCCGAGCGCTCGCGCTTGTAGTGGCCACCGCCGGAGCCGTCGTTTGGCCGCTTGGAGCTCTTGCGGCCGGGGTCGCCGCCCATGTCGGGCACCTGCTCCCCTAGGTCAATGCCCCCGCCCGCGAGCAGTGCCGCTAGGTTGATGTTTTCCATCCCCGGGATGCCAGGCAGCCCGTACGGCATGTTGCCGCCGGGGCCGAGGCCCCCCAGTCCGCCTGGGAGTAGCTGGAGGTAGGGTGCCAGATTCTGAAGCCCATCACCGTTCATCGGGAACGGAAGGGGTATGCCCGTAGGCAGCAGAAGCAGGCTGGGGTTGATGCCCCCAGCCCCGGTCCCGCCTGGGCTGCCCATCCCGCGGTTAGGCGACCCTGGGGCCCCGTCGGGCGCGCCGAGTGGGAGGGGCCCAGTGGGCACCGCAGCGCTTGTCCCCTGGAGGATACCGGCGATGCTGGCGATCAGGTTTTGAGTCGCCGCATCCGGAGCATTCGCGTCATCGGGCGCCTGCATCCTGGGCTAGCGCCTCGGCTGAGGCAGAAGGCCCGCAGCGCCGGAGGCGCAGTCAGATGACCTGGGGAAACAAGAAATGCAGGTAGAGTTCAGGCGAGCTCGCCCGCGGGCTCCGCGCAAAGAAATCGCGTTGACCAGAACCACGAGCTCGGCGTTTGCCCCGACATGTCTGGGCGCGGAGCTGAGCCGCATGAGTGCAAAGGGAGGGACCGCGAGTCCGGAAGCTTGGCAAGACCCTGACCTGAACGCAGAAGCGAATTGCCCCAAGCAGCCTCCTGAGCGGCGAACGGGCCACAACGCTCAAGGACGCCTTCGGGGCCGCAGTCGAAGGACCGCTGGGCGTCAGGCGGAGGCCAGACCCGCTCCGCAGGCGGAAAGGCGCCCCTGGGCGACCCGCGCCCAAGATGCTCTATTCCCCCCACAAAGCGGGCTCCGGCAGCGGGCCCTGGCGGCCTGCTCCGGCGTCAAGGTTCGAGGTGGAGTGGAGGTGGGTATAGCTTGGCGGGAAGCGTTCGGTACGGGCCGTGGAAATACGATAGCGCACTCGTCGGTAACTTTGAGAGGGCCGGCCTCCATGCAGCCCCATCATGCAAACCCCGAGGAGCCTTCCATGACCCGTTCTGTACCAACAGCAAAACACCAGCGCCCTGGCGCCTGGCGCTGGCGCAGCGAACCCGCTGCAGCCCAGTGTCCCGGTTGCTGCGGGCTTTCCAAGGGCTTCATATCTTCGACCTTCGCCTCTCTTTAGCTGGTGGCGATTGCGGATGCCTAGTGCTTGGCGGAGGCGCTGACGTGCGGGTCAAGTGACCCCGGTGACATGGGCGCATCATGTCGACGACGAGACGTTGTGGCAGTTGCTGCACTGCCATTGGCCCCCTTGGACGGTGTCGACGTCTTGGCACTTTGTCCCGGCGTGTCGCGCTAGCGGACCTAGCAAGGCTTCCGTGGACATAGCCCCTCGACATTGCCCCCACCTAAGGCAGAGGAGGTCCCCATGCGGCGAGGGCGTGGACATCATCGACCTGCTCGCTGCTGCTGGCGTCCCGCGGTATCGTGGCGGGCCACGTGGAGAACCTCGTCTACAGGGAGGAGGAGGTAGGGGAGGATGGCGGGGGAGGGGAGGGGAGCAGGTTAGGTAAGAGGGGAGGGGAAGGGAAGGGGGCTGGGAAGGGGTGGGAGGAGGGAAGGGGGCCAGACAGGGGTGGAGGAGGGGGGTGGGGAGGGGTGGCAACCGTCAAGACGTACGGTGGTGTTGGTGGAGCGGGGAGGGGGGGAGGAGGGAGCTGCAGGGACATGGAAATGAGGGAAGATGAGGGGGGGAGCAGAGGCGGGAGGAGGGGAGCGGCAGGGCGGGAAGGGGACTCGGGGGGGAGGAAGAAGTCAAACGGGACTGTGGGAAGGGGGGCATAAGTGCACCGTAGGGTTAGCAGGGGGTCCTGGGGTGCTAGACAGGAGGCTGGATGAGGGCCGGGCTGCAAGGTATGGCTTGGGGGAGGCAGGAAGGTAATCGGGAGTGCCGGTACCAAAGGGCAGGAGCGGTGTGAACGTCTTACAACCGTCTGCGAGCGCTCTCACAGGGTCTTCCAGTCCCATATGTCTCTGCCCTCCGCATGTTCACGGCTTGTCTTCGAGCCACCCTTCTGGACATTGACTTCACAGTGAAGAGCCAGGGGGCAGAGCGGCAGACGAGTGGCAGGGGGTCGGGTGTGTGGGGTCTGCATGCGCCGACGAGGGTATGAAGCAGGAGTGCAAGGAAAGCGAGTGCCGCCGAGGTCAGTCCGGAATGCCAGACTGCTCTCCCAGCAGGCATACGGCTCCTGCAGCCCACTGTGCTCCGCTCCCCGCCAGAGGCATGCGCTGGCCCATCAGCTGGGAGGTTCAAGGTCCTTACACGCCCTGCAAGCGCCGCCTCCACCACCCCTGCCTCCCCATCGCTTGGCGGAAAGCAACGGGCAACGGGCCGGACCCATATAGGACTGGCCTCCATGCAGGATGATGCAGCCCCATCATGCAAACCCCGGGGGACCTTCCATGACCCGTTATGCACCAACAGCAAAGCACCAGCGCCCTGGCGTTTGGCGCTGGCGCAGAGAAGCCGCTGCAGCCCGGTGTCCCACTTTGCCAAGCTTTTCAAGGGCTTCACGCCTTCGGCCTTTGCCTCTCTTTAGCTGGTGGCGATTGCGGATGCCTAGAGCTTGGCGGAGGTGCTGCTCTCCTGTCAGCGCACCCCGGGTTGACACGGGGCGCACCAAGTCGAGGACACTAGAGGGGCTATCTAGCCATGTGCCAAATGTGGCGCGCCGCCTGGGCCCTGGCACTTCAGACGTTGCGGCGGTTGCTACACTGCCTGTGGCCCCCTTTGACGGTGTCGACGTGCTGGCACGTTGCCCCGCCGTGCCACGCCAGCTCTGTAGCTCTGCAAAGTCCCGCGGGGGCATGGTAGCGGCAAATCCGGGAATGTCACACGAGCCTGTTGGACGTTAGACCTGTCAAGGTCATTTGTTCGGCCACAGCAAGTCCCCGGTCACCCGAGACCCGACTCACCCCCTTTTACCCACCTAGCCCCTGACCATCTGCCATGAGGGCGGTCTGGCGGCTGGGCTGGGGGCTGACGAGTGTGCACGATCAAAGTCCCAGGTCCACCCGTCGCAGCGTCGCTAGGCTGGTTCGTGGACACACCCTGCTTCTCGCGCGTTGCGGCAGCGGCTACGTCGACGCGCTCAGCTGCACCCCCCGGCGTCGTCCTGACTACGCTGCGTGGCCCCTGCGAGTACAGAACACCCTGGGTCCCCAATGTGCGCACGTTATTGACACGGTCGCCCTCACGCTTGATCAGCTCACGCCACTCATCCTCCTCCGACATGTTCGATGTCACCGCCCCTTCTCCTGCTATGTACGACCTGAGCCCACTGCTGAGACGACCCTGTGATACCCGCTCTCTGTCAACCCTGCGTAAATCCCCAAGCACGGCGGCCTACCTAACGCCCAAGCCCAATAAATGGTAATGAATCCAATGCCCGGGCGGTCGCTCCGCAGTCTCGGGGCACCTTAGCATAGTATCCTGACGCCGTTCCACTGTCATGCTCAGCGGCTCTGTACACGCGGACTGGGCCCCTTGGAGCGCCCAATGTCCCCCCTCCAGCCCCCCTTAACTCACACCAGATTACCACACCAAGCAGTCCGCTGCACCTGCACCCGACCGCTGGGCGAGCGCAGCGATCTTCGCTGCGCCGCGTCCTGCCCCCGCGGGCTCCTCAGGTGCTAGAGGGCCGCTGCCGGCACCCGCGCCCGGCGTTGCGTACCCCGGACCCGGTCCGCCCCCATAGCCGCCCCCCATTGGCCCCGACCCCGGGCTCTGCACTTGCATTGCGGCAACTTGTTGCTGCAGGGCCCGCATGTGCGGTCCGGCACCCGGCCCCGCGGCGCTGGCGCCCAGGGCATGGGGCCCGTGCGCGCCGCCGCTGAGGATGCTCTGCAGCGGCGTTCTGGAGGGATTCCCCCCCAGGCCACCCGCGCGGTGGTAGTTGTGGTCGGGTGGCGTTGCTCGCGAGGGCGATCCCGCGGCGTAGGTCGGCATGGGCGGCGGCGCACCGCCCCGGCCCGAGCTGCCGGTCCCGTAGCCGCCGCTGCCGCTCCCCGTCGAGTGCCCCGGGAAGGGCCCGGGTGCGTCGTCCACAGCCCACGGCGGCCGAGAGGTGTAGCCCTGACGGCTCCCCGGCGGAGGGCCCGAGGGCCCCGGCGCGTCCCAGGGCGCCACGGGCCCACGCGGCGGGGAGTGGTATTGAGGCTGCGACGATTGTGTGTTGTGCCGTGTGAAGGCATCCAGCGAGTCGCCCCCAGAGAAGCCCGCGCCACCCCCTCCGCTGCCGCTACCGACAGTGCTGCCGCCGCCGCCGCCTGCCGTGCTCCCCATGCCGCCGTCCTCCTGGCTGTAGGACGTCGCCGGGTAGGGCGGCGCTGCTGCGCTGCCCGTGACACCCCCGCTGCCGAAGTTGTTGGCGGCCCAGCGTGCCCCAAAGCTGGGCGATTGGCCCACGCTGGCAGGCATGCCGCCGGCTCCCCAGCTAGGATGCACTGCAGGCGGGGCCGCCAGGGGCGGCGGCGTCGAGCGTGGCCCGTGCAGAGGGTGGATGTGCCCCATGGGTGTGCCGAGGGAGGAGATGGAGCCGCGGCTGGCCGCGATGCGCCCCTGCAAGTCAGACACGGAAGATTAAGCAGGCGGCGTCATGACCAACTGTACTCGGGGTAGTGGGCCAGAAGGACAGCAGCGCGCACCTGGCCGCCTCCTGCCCGGCTTCCCAGCGGGTTTAGGTCGAAGTAGCGGCTGAAGACGACATAGTTGTTGCTCTGCGGCACGTACTCGTACAGGCCTGGGGGCGTGGAGGAGGACCGTTCCGTGAGGCCAGCCCGCCAGCTGCTACCGGCCGGGGGGTCCGAACAACCCTCGGAGACTCCCCAGGTCATGGCCTAAGTGCTCTAGGACAGGGCCCCTTCTGCTCCGCGACGCTCGTCATGGCCTCTGCCCCCTCACCGTAGTGCTTCTTCAGGAAGCCCAGCAGCTTTGGCGACGGCCGGTCGTACGCCAGGCAGCCCGGGTCCAGCCCCTCCGTCGTCAGGAAGTGCTGCGCGGGGCCGATGTGGGTCGGAAGAACGGGTTGCACGCACCGACTTGGAAGCGCGCGAGGCAGCCCTCCTCGAGTAGCACTTCCCGACGGTGCTGCCCGCCGTTCCAGCCGCCCTCCTGCAGTTGCCACCACCCTGCCTCACCTCAAACAGGTGCTTGCCCACGCCCTGCCGCTGCATGGACTCATGGACGTAGAAGTCCAGCACGCACACCGGCTCAATCTCCAGCAAGTCCGCCGTGAGCTGCGAGGGGCAAGGCGCAGTCGCGTTGGGGGTTGGGGTCGGGCGGGCGTGGATCAAGGGTTCCCTGGCAGGTGGCAGGTGGGGGGCGTTGCAGATTTGTGCCGAGCTATGTGGAAATGTGCACCTCATCCACCCAGGCCCTCACGTACCGTCCGGACGTACAGCCGCTTGGTGCCCACTTTGAGGCCGCCGAGGATTACCGTCTTGTTTGTCTGGCGGTACATATGCAAGTACAGGCGCTGGTCCGTGCCTGTCCGTGGCAGCAAAGTGAGTGAGCGCAGCCCTGGGCCTGCAACAACCCTGGAGGATCCTCCAGCTCTCACCCCTGCACGCTACACCCCTTCGGTCTGCCCCTGCCCCACCCGCCTAACCGGCTTGCCCCTGCCGTTCCACACTCCCGGGCACTCACTGCGGAGGCGGTATATGTCGGTCACCGGCGCCCCGAGCCCCTGTGTGCACACCGAGGTCGCCGCAAGGGTAGTATTGTAAAGGGTTGCGCCCAGCTCCTCACACGGCCATTTGCACGGCGCCGTGGGGCCGCAGCTGTCCGCGGCCCGCACACGACAGTCCGCGACTCGATGCTGCCCCACCTGTGCGACCGCCGACTTCTTTCCGAAGGTATCCAGCATCTGCCGTAACAGCTCCTGGTCATCCGGCCTGAGCGCCGTGATGCGCTTCGCGTCCCAGCACTGCACATGGTCCGCTCCCTGCACCCAGAGGAGAGGAGTCAGCTCCAAGTCCTTCTCCGCAGCTGGTCTGCCCGCTACGGACGCTAAAAGACGAATGGACTCACGCCGAAGGAGAGGGAGGTGAAGTCGAACTCCATGGCTTAATTTATAGGTCAACGACTTGTGGGCATAGCAGCAAGGGCACGGTCTAAGCGATGGTATTATCGATATATAGTGTACGCGTGCAGCTCAATTCTGCGAACTTATGAAAATCGACGTGCCGCAAGCTGGTGCCCCCGATCCCGCCCCTCGCCCCTCCCCAAAATTGCCAAAAAGCTTCGCCCTCGCCCCCAGTGCAGAACCGCCCAAAGCCGCACCTCGCGATGCTGTTGCACTGCAAACACCTTGCGACCTTGCGTAGGAGCTCGGGGCCAAGGCTGTCGCATGGCAACGGACTGCTGCGTCGCCTCCTGCTGAATAGCGATTGCGCGACGTGCGGACAGCGCGGTGGCCGCACGGCCACGCTAATGGCGAGCTGGCAGGAAGAGTGGACCCGAGCGCTGGAGCGCCCTGGCGCGGGCAGCGCCGAGGCAGTGTCATCGTCCGCGGATGCCCTCTTCCCGGCGCCTTCCCCCCACCACCACGTCTCGGCAGCGGAGCGAGACGAGTGGGATGCCGTGCTGGGCTCTCGCGAGGCCACGTTCAACGCCGGCCCCGTGAGCACGCCCAGGAGCCCGGGCCCGGGCACCAGGAGGCCGGGGCCGGGGCAGAAGGGGCCAGCCAGCCCACCCGACTTGCCCACGACGTCGCGGCAGGCCCCACCCCGCCGCGTGTTTGCGGCCATCGAGCTTGGCTCCCATTGCACCCGGGCGCTGCTGCACGACGGCCGCAGCGAGCTGGTGAGGGGGCCGACCCGGCCGGGGCCTTGAAGCCGCGGACCCGTGAGCGGACCCACTGCCCTGCCCTGCACCGCCATGCACCCGCCTCGGTCAGTAGGCTAGCCGCCTCTCCACTGGCCTGGGATATCACACGGGCGACACCCTCATTGACATGCAGGCTCGCCTCTCCTATGACACGCTACTGGGCAAGGCCGCACCCGAGGCTCAGGCCCAGGCTCAGGCCTTGCCTGGGCCGGCCCGCCCCGGCCTTCCACGGCTGGCCTCGGGTGGCGCGGAGCTGGCTCCAGAGGCCGTCGAGCGCACCCTCAGCGCCCTGCGCTGCGTCGTAGCAGCGGCGGCAGAGGCAGCCAGCAAGCTTGGCGGAGATGCAGATACGGAGGCCGCGGCGGCAGGGCCAGCGGCGGCGGGTGGCAAGTCAGGGGCCGTAGGGGTGGACAGGTGCAGCGGGCGGAGCGAGGACAGCGGCGCCGTGGCGGTGGAGGGCCGGGGGGTGGAGCTGGTGGGGAGGATGGTCGGGACTGCGGCCGTCCGTAACGCCAGCGCCTCCAGCCGCGCGGCGCTGGCGGAAGCGGCGGAGCGCATCACGGGCTGCGCTCTGGAGGTGCTGAGCGGTGAGGTCCTGGGAGGAGGGCACGGGTATGCATATAGGGCTAGTTGTGTTACTACCCGGGCCCTTCTGCTTTGTCGCGCCCGACTGTGATCTGATCCGAACCATGTTACCCATACGGGCACCTGCAGGCGAGGATGAGGGCCGCCTGGCGTGGCGCGGAGTGACGTGCACGGCCGTGGGCGGCGCGGTGGCCGGGGCGGCGCTGGGCGCTGCGGGGCCGTCTGCCAGTGGGGGCCCGGCCCCGGCTGCCCTGCTGCTGGTGGACATGGGGGGCCGCTCCACGGAGTTCATCTACGGTGTGTGAAGGCGGGGGGGACCTGGAAGGGAGAGGTGGAGGGGGGCTTATGAAAGGCGGAGGCCCGCTTGTGGGTGTGGGACCAAGAGGGGATCTTACGTCGCTGACTTTCGACTTATGTGATGCTTTACCTGCATTACCTCAATCTTTGCATCATCCGGGTGCAAAGGGAGGCATACATCTATGCTGGGGCCCTTCACCCTGCAGGCCACCGCTCCTCGGACCGGCCCGCGGCGGTCAGCGTGACCCTGGGCTGTGTGGGCCTCTCCGCGGCAGCGGCTCGGTTCGACGGCAGCGGCGAAGGGGCGGAGGGGGCGGCCAGGAGCCCATCCCTGGGAGCCCTCCTCGCCTGCGCTGACCAAGCACAGCAGGTGGGCGGGGGTCCAGAAGCAGTGTACAATGGATTGGGGCCAGGCCTCCACAGGGTACGCGCCTTCCCCCCGCCTGTTTGCTGGCCGTCACCAGCACCCCCTGTCCCCATCTCACCCTCGCCACCTTCACCGCTCCCCTGTCTGGAAATTCCCCAGCTTAGTCCGTACCCTACACCCTTTTTTGCGGCTCGCATCCATGCCCCAGACCATCCTCCGGCGCTGCAGTGGCGAGCCCTGGTGGCCGGCGGCCCTTGGCGCCGCCGCCTGCACCGACGGGACGGGCCCGCCGCCGCCGCCGCCCGCCACCGTCATCCTGACCGGCGGCACCGCCACGACCCTGGCGGCCCTCCAACTCCAGCTGCCGGCGTACGACCGAGATGCCGTACACGGATCCCAGCTGACCACGACCCAGATCGTGGCGCTCATGACGGATCTGTCCCGGCCTGGCGGCGTGGCGGCGGCGCTGGGGGCGTACCCCTGGCTGACGCCCGAGCGGGGGCGGAGTCTGGCGGCGGGGTGCGCGGGGTTGCTGGGGGTGGTACGGGCGTTGCAGGCGGAGGCGTGTGTGGTTAGCGATGCCGATGGGCTGGACGGACTGATGGCCGAGGTGCTGGAGCGGGAGGCGGGGCGGGGCGGCGGGGGGGTGTAGCTGGAGCGCACCAAAGGGGCTGGGTGATACAGGTGTTTAGGTTGGATGGACGGAGCGCGGGGGCGAGGGCGGTTGAGGCAGAGGTGCGTGCGGGCCACGGACGCAGCGTCGGTGCGGGACCGCAGTGCGCTGGAGGGCATGGAGTGAGGTTGGCTGTTGGTTGCAAAAGAAAATTTGGCTGGGATTGACGCAAGGATTTTGTAGTTCGACAGCCGTATTCCCCGGAACGCAAAAGTGCTCTCCGCCAACAAAGACCTCGCATGCGTGTTCTGTTGCCACCCAGTCCCCGGTCTGGAGCACCTGGCTCAGGCGTACGGCCACGGCCCAGCAAGACAAGCCCGTGACCTGGTGACACGCATTGACGCGCATCCTCCCGCTCCGACTGCATGGACTCCTCAGCGGGCCGACTTGCACTTGTAATCCTGCGTTCCCACCACAAACTCAAGTCATATCATACCGGCACGTCAGCATTACCGCCACATAGTGCTTAGACATGGTGCTTAAACAACTCGAGGGCCCCATCCAGCCACCCAGCCGCCCCCCGCAACCGCATGCCTCCCACAAGCAACCACGCACAGCTACCTCCCACGGCAACCGTGCACCTTTCCTAGGAGGCGGCAGCTGACCCTGCTTTTTGTGCTGAGCCCCCGGCGCGTAGCGCCTGGCGCGTAGCGCCAGCCGGGGGGCTACCGGGTGAGTGCACGCGCTCCCCGCCCCTGGCTTGCCCTCGCCACCTGCCGTGCACGTCCTCCCCTGCACGGTTACCGCCCCGCCTTCATCTGGCGCAGATGCCTGCTCAGCAGGGGGTGCCGCGCCGTGTCAATCGTGAGCCGCCGGCCCAGGTACTGCTCGTACAGCGCGTTGTACCGTACAAAGTGCTGCATTATGGGCTGTAGGGAGGCGGGGGATAGGTCCGTGAAGTACTCCACCACGGGCACGCAGCACGTGTTCGCCTCGTCAGCCTCCGTGGCGTCGATGTAGCTGATTGTGCTGGGGGGGGGGGCGGGGTGGAGGGAGCTGAGGGAGGTGCATAGAGGTATGGGGCAGGGGTTCACGGCAGCGCGAGATACTGCAAGGTCGGGCGGGTAGTCAAAACAAGCAAGGGGTGCTACCCGCCACGTGCCAGTCGCTGCCCTGGACGGCAGGCAGGCCGCAGTGGCCGCTACCCTGCAGTTACGGTTAAACGCGCTGCTCACCCCTCGCCCTGCGGCAGCGGGTAGCCCAGCGCCCGGCCAATCTGCTCCTCCGGCACAACCCCGCGCGGCGTGGGCTCCAAAAAGGTCCTCCGCACCAGATCGTACGAGGGGTCGGCAGAGAGACCAGGGCGAGTAGCGGTGTGGTCAGTTGAGAGACCCAGCCCTCGTGGGATATCCCCACTCAAGGTGGGGCGCACTGTGCAGGCTGACACGGTGCTGAAGGGCCCCCCGGTCAACTGGACTGACGGCAAGGCTCCAATGGGGCGCCATGCTAGGATACCGTTGGAAGGCTCGCTGGGCGTCCCTGGCCCCGACCCCACGTCCGTCCGTCCACCGGCAAGCAGGGCCAGACGAGGGGCCCTCACGACAGCGGGGGATGGAACGCAGTGAAAGGCGCACCTTGAAGCCCGGGTGGATCTGCGATTAACGGCAATATGAGGCAGGCTCAGCGCGGAGCTCACGACAGCCCGAACCACGCACCGCCCTGCAACCCGCCCCCGCCCTCGCTCCCCTAACCGCACGCCACTCCTTGCCCCCTGCCCCGGCCCCTGCCCTTGCGTCACCACCCCTCCCCCCTTCCCCCGCCCCCATCGCCCCACCGGGTTATCCGTCTTGAGCGCGTGCGTGATCTCCTGCAGCACGAAGCCCTTCTCCTCCAGCCCATACTGCTCCATGAGCGGCCGCAGCGCCGCCGCCACCTGCCCCTGGGCAAACCAGGGGGTCCCACCGCGGGCCAGCAGCGTGCAGGGCTTGAGGCCAGCCAGCGTGAAGCCGATTCGCCGTACGAGCGAATGTGGTTCTTCTCGGTCGAGAAGCGGCCGCCGCGTCCCGCGAGCTTCAGCTTGCGCTCCTGGAGTGGTTGAAGGGCGAGGAGCAGGGAAGGAGGCGGGGTGGGGGCATGGGTATCGGAGGGGCGGGAGAGGGCGGGATTGGGGGTTGGGGAGTTGGGAGGAGGAACGGGAGGAGACGGGGAGGCGGCGGTTTGAACGGCCAGGCCTTGAGCCCGGTCAGCTTGCAAGTTGCAACTTTGTGGGTTATGGGGAAGCAGGCTGAAGAAGCAGGAGGGCAACGCAGCCTGGGCAAGGGCAGGGCGAACTGGGGCCATGAGAGCTGGCCACTCACGGCACTTAGGCCGTCCAGCCACTCCAGCTCCAGGCGCTTGAACTCTAGGAAGGCCGGCTTGACCCAGTCGGGCAGCTGGGCCGGCTCAGCCGCGGCGGCAGCGGCCATGGCCGGGGTCAAAGGGGGGCGAGGGGGCTGCTGACGGAACGGGGGCCGCCTGCGTGGGCGATGATCACAAGGCGAAACGAGCCATGTAAGGTTCAGGCTGGCCCCTGAAACGTCAGAGAGGCATCAAGAGAGCCCCACACGGCGTTGGCATGGCTCCTCCGGGCCATGTTCGCCGCGTCGCGCTCGCCCTGTCGAACTACGCTCGAGCGGACTGCAGGTAGCGCACCTTGTGCACACAATTGGCCCGGGTTCCCGAGCGCGGCCGCTCGCTCCAGCGAACGCTTTAGGATGTCGTTGACAGGGGCTGAACGCACAGCAACAAGCTGCGATGCATCAGCAAGGTCGTGTTGTTGCAGACGTGCTGTGGTGCAAGTGGTAATGACTTACATCTCAAGGCCCATGCCTCCTTCCAACCGACGATCGCGGCAACCCCACATGCCCCCCCCCCTGCCGATCTGCCGAACAGCACCTTGTGTCGAGTGTGTCCACGGGTGTGTTTAAGGGCGTCCTCATCCTCCCAACCCTGCATTCAAGCCGCTTCCGAACCCCCTGCCGCCTCCACAGCCGCACCCGGGGCCTCCGCCTGCCCCGCTCCCATCTGCCCTCCCCCCGCCTGCCCCGCTCCTGCGCTCTCCGCCCCCGCGCTCCCCGCCCCCGCTCGCTCCCGCATCCACTGCCTTGACCGCAGGTCCGCCTGGCGAATGGGCTCGGGGATGCGGTGCAGGCAGCAGCGCCGCACCAGCTCTAGGGCGGTAGCCAGACTCAGCCGGTGGCCTGAGGGTGGCAGTGGGAAGGCAGGGAATGGTGGTGAGGGAGTGCGGTATAATCCACTTCAAGACGAGTAGGGAGGGATGGCAGTAGCAGCCTCCGTGTGATGGCCGGCAACCGCAAGCAGGGGCCGCCATCTCCACAATCGCGATCCCAGCAAATGCATTCAACGCCATCCCGACAGCTTCCGCTTCAGACATGTTCGCTGTACTCGCTACCAACAAACGGTCAACGGTATTGCCTCCGTCCCGTCCGCCCCTGACCTCCCTTCCTTCTTACCGACGCTGATGAACAGGGGCTTGCGTGTGGCGCCGGGGCACAGCGCCATGCCGTGCACCGCCCCGCTGGCACCGGTCAGGGGCACGCACACGTCCGTGGGGACCCGGGCCCCACCTCCGCCGGCCCCGCCTCTCCCTGCCTTTCCGCCCCCGGCCCTGCCTCTCCCGCCGTCGCCGTGGGTCCCCTGGCAGTGGCCCTCGCCTGCCTCCGTGTGCTGCGGCTCTGAAGCCTGCAAGCTGCTCGTACCACAGGCCTGGGGCTCCGGCCCCGGCTTTGGCTCCGATCCCGGTCCCGATCCCGGTGCCGGTCCCGATCCCGGTCCCGGTCCTGGCTCGGACGCTTGCTGGGGCTGGGGGTCAGCGACGCCCACGTGTGCACCGGCCCCAGGAGCCGCCAGTGCCGCTCCACTGGCTTCCGTGGAGGCTGCACCGACCTGCGTAGCTGCCCCCTGCGCCTGCGCCTGCGCCTGCGCCTTCTCCGCCTCCGCCTGGGGAGGCACCACAGACACAGCAAGGCGGCCGGGCAAGTAAGCACCGAGCTCCTGAAGGGGTGGGCTCTCATCCCCTTTCTGTGGCCCTGTCTCGCCTCTACCCCACCCCCCCGAGCACTAATTTCCCTCCCTGCGCGCCCTCCTGCACTGGCACTCCACTTGACTTTAGACCCTCCCTTCCTGCTCCCGTACCTCGCCTCCTTAACCTACGAACACCGCTTCCCCGCAGCCCTGATACTACCACGCCGCCAGCGCACCTGCAGCACCGCCCCCCCCCCCGCTCACCTGCAGCTGGGCCCGCACCTCGAAGCGGTCCAGTCCGTCCACCGCCAGAAGGTTCTTGGCCACACCCACGCAGGGGTAGCCGCACGTGACGCCCACCTGGGGAGATGGGGGGCGGCGGGATGGAGGGCGTGGGGTTGTGGAGGGTGGAGGGCGGAGTGCCGAGGGGCCTGCGAGGACCCGCACCAACCCCTGTCGTCTAAGCTACCCCCTGTGCGCTTCACGCACCCCACACGGCCCCCTGCCCCTGCCCACCTGGCAGGCGCTGCCGCACGCCCGCGGGTGCAGCACTCCGCAGCCGTCCACCAGCAGAACCTGGGGCGCAGCGTTGTGTGCGGCGCGCGTGCGCGTCATCGAGATGCACCAACGGCAGGGTGGAGGGTCGAGTACGTCAAGCTGAAGGGTTGCATAGGGCGAGGGGTTGGAGGCAGTTGCCAAACCCGTCGCCGCCTGCCCGGTGCCATGCGCATTACCGGGCAACCCCTCCACACCTGCGGCCGGTGCGGTGAGGCCTCCGCGCGCCTCAGCAGGGCTGCGTAGGCGGCCGCCTCCCTGAAGCCCAGGAAGCCGGGCAGGTAGGGGATGGACAGGTCCACGGGCTCGTAGTCCTCGTACAGCACCCGCAGATCCTGCACACACACGTGTGTGTACGGCGCACGGGCACATGAGTAACGCACAAGTGGCCGACTGCAGATGACTCTCCTCCTTATCCCGTTGGCTGTGCCTAGCCCCACTGCAGCACAGACTTAAGCAGTGTGAGGTTTACAAGCCCTGCCCCGTGCCCTTGCCCGGCCCCACCCCGCCCAAACCACGCCTCATAACAGGAAGTAACTCGCTTACGACCCCTGATCCCCACCTCACCGGGAAGGACAGGACCACCAGCGCCGCCACCCCCGGGCCAAGCGGCAGCGCCTCGCCGGACCCGGCCCTGCGGGAGAGGCAAGGGCAGGCACGGGCCCGTTGGAGTGGGCCGTCTCATGGGATCTGCGTCTGAGCCCGGGCCCCACGCCTTGGTGAACGCCAAGGACGCCTACGGGGCAAGGGTGGAACCCCAAGGGGCTCACGTGACACCGGAGCCCTCAGGATCGTGTCCCTCATTTGCGGGGCCAGCAGCGGGCGCCTCCTCCGCAAAGGACAGGTCCAGACCCCCCACACGCTCCAGCTGCGGGGGCAGGGGGAAGGGAGCGGTCGTGTCGTGCCCCAGGGGACCTGGCTGTAACCAAGCGCAAACTTCTGAAACAGGAAGATGCAAAAAAAACGTCGGCCTGTCCTCCTTGCAGGGGCCAGGGGAGTTCCCCGCCGTTCCCCGCCCAGGGGCCCCACGGCCCCCGCACACCCTACCCTCACGCCCGGCTCCTCGGCGTCCAGGCGCCAGGGCACGTCGTCCTCGCGCACCACCCGCGACGCCATCTCCTGCTGCAGCCTGAGTTGGTGGGAAGGAAGGGGTGGGGGCGGGAGGCCGGCGAGCATGGCTGCAACGGGGAGCGAGGATGGGCCCAAGTCGCGCGCCTCAGGGCCCAGAACCGCCATCCACCCAAGCCCCGCGGTGCACTGCCGCTAAGATATAGTCTTGGTAGAGGGGCACTTCAAGTCGTGGGTACGTGCGCGTAGAGACATGTCGAACCTGGTCCATTCTGCGATGAGCTCCGGGTGCCCATAGCGTTCGCACCTCGCCGACTGCATGCTTGCAGCAGGCGGTGTGCAGCGAGCGAGCAGTTTGGCGCGCTGAAGAGCACGCACGCAGCTGCAAGTCCTTCGTAACGTCGGGTGTCGTGTATGGGCACCTCGCCGCTCCTACACGCTCCTACACGCTCCTACCGGCCGGTTGAGGGCTCAGCATTAACGAGGACCATATCTTACGTTGGAGCAGGCAGGATGGTTAATTGAGCGTTCAGAGGGCACGCCCCTCTCCACCCAAGGCGAGCTGTATCTCATGGCACGAATGCCGCACACGCCGTACTCCACGGCACAAATGCCGCCCACAGAGAACAGGCGGCCTCAGCGCCAGGCACCCTCCAGCCTCATCCTTCCTCACGCTCCGTCGCGTCCCGCTCCCGTAACTCCGCTTCCAATCGCGTGCACGCAGCTCCCGTCACGAGCCCCCCCCGTTACCCCTTTCCCCGTACTCCACGGCTCCACGTCCTCCACGCCGCCTCTGCGGTGGCCCTGGCCCTCTGCTCTCTCGCCCCCCCCCCCCCCCCGCCCCACTCCCCCAGTGTCGAGGTCCGGATCCTCCTGACCCGAGCTCACCCACCCACAGTACTCAGCCCCGACCCCCGAGGACAAAGGGGCTCAGCCCGCCAAGCCCTATCAACGTACGGCATCCTTGCGGTAGCTGCTAGCCCCCTCATCCCTTGCCTCCCCAAGGCATGATCCGGTTGACTCCCGTAGCGCCAGCCCCTCCCCAGCGCCCTCCCAGCGCCCGGCCTGCCGCTGCCGTCCTCAAAGTAAGCGGTGCCCTTGGGGGCTTGGGCGCACCACCGCGCCGCACTCCAGAGGCCCCGGTCCTGGCCCCCTTCAGCCCCCTTTGGCCTCCTTTTGGTCTGCCGCCTTTGTCCGCCGCCTTCAGCAACATTAGGAAGGCCCCGGGAGCTCCTTGAAGATGGTGGCCTCGATGACGCCCGGGATCTGGGGTGAGGGGGCAGGGGCAGGGCGGGAGGCGGAGGCGGGGGCGGGGCGTTGGGGGCCGAGGCGATCCCGGCTGCCGGCAGCCCGGCTGCGCCCCTGTGCAAGGCCCCCCTCCCCAGCTCCCTCCCTGGCTGCCGCCCGCCCGCGTCGCCCTGTTGCTCAGCCAGGCGTTGCCCTGCAGGGGAGCAGCCCCGAACACACGTCGTCAGCCAGGACACACAGCAGCTCACTGTGCGCGGTCCTCACAACCCTTCTGCTCTCTCTCCCCGCGCCTGCATATCCTTCTGCCCTACCCTGCCCACCCCTCCCCTGCCCCTCCGCCTGCCCACCTGCGCCAGGCCAATGATCCAGAATAGCACACACACGTTGAGGAAGAACACCAGGTCGACCGCCAGCAGCGGCTGCTGGTAGCCCACCGCGCACCTGCGGCCGGGCGGCGGCAGCAAGAGCAGCAGCACACCTCACGTCACGGATTATGCACGGAATCCACGCGGGCCTGGGCACTAAGTCACTACCAGAGGCGTCACTACCTACGTCAAAACGCTACGGGTCCCTGTTCCCCCATGCCATTCCGCACCAGGAGTCCTGCGTGGTCAGCTGCGCGAGGCCGCCCGACCACAGCGGACCCGGCAGCGGCGCGAGCTGCGGGTAGGGCGCGCAGCGGTGGTGCAGCGTGTGCACAAAGTAGAGCGCGGGGATGCACACGACCGCGATGAGCAGCGCGTTGCGGATGCGTCGGCCCAGCGGCAGCCGGGGCGGCGCGGAGGCGGACTCCGGCTCGGAGCCGGGCGCATCGAAGCCGGTGAAGGCGCCGCCGTGGGCTCATGAAGGGCGAAGTGAGCGGCAACGTGCGCATCGATGGCGTGAATGAGCGGGGTGGCGGAGGCGCCCGCGTTGGCGCCGCCGGGGCGGTAGGTGCCCGGCGCAAAGCGGAGGGACTTGCGCGGCCGCCGGCGCGCGTTGTTGACGGTGCCCGTGCCGGAGGTGGCCGGCTCGCCGCCGCCGCCGTCAGACAGCAGCTCGTGGTCTGTGTCGACCGTCACAGCCAGGCCGGCGGGGCTTTTCGTGGCGCCGCTGCCCAGGTGCACCACGGGGCTGGCGGGGCTGAGGGCCGACTTCATGGCGGAGCCGCGGGGGCGGCTGGCGGAGGCGGAGGCGGGGGCGGGGGCGGCTCAGCGTCCAAGAGCTCACTACCCTTCCCGGGGACTCAAGTGAGCCGGCTCTGCATCTCCGCACGAGCGGCCCAGCGAGGAGCGAGTCCCCGGCGGGTGGACCCCCTCGTGATGGCGGTGGACCAGCTGTGCACAGGCAGCTTCCTGCGAGTTGCAAGGCTGCGCCAGGGTAGCGGCCAACGAGCGTGCCAGGTCGCGACAACGGCAGAGGAAGGCGTTGGAGAGGAAATCGCTGACGAGGTCTCACGCGGGCGAGTGAGCGGCGAGCGTAACCGCTCCCCAGCGGAATAGCGAAGCAGTAGATGAGCGAAATGCGGGCTTGCACAAGGTAAAAAAACTGGCGTCGTATTTGGGGAGGGGTTGACAGCTGAGCAAACGGCTCCAACGTCCAGAATCAAGCCGTCCAAAATCAAGCCTCACCTCGTCTCCTGCACGTTCTGCGCACCATGACGTGTTTGGCTAGCTAGCTAAGCAACCTCGCGACACCCGGGCGCTCTGGGCTCTGGCTTTGACAGGTCGAAGCTGCACAGGGTTAGATGGCACTTGCCCTCGCTCTGGGCTTGAGCGCCCCCCACGCACAGCCCTGAGAACGCCCCACGCATAGCCCCAACGCATAGCCCCAAGCAGAGCCCGAAGGCCGCGCACGATGGCGCAGAATCCGTATCTCCAGGCTGCTGCACCTGTGCTGCAGCTGCCGAATCTTCCAGCTGTGCAGTTACCAGCTCATGTCACCGCGGCCGACGTGGTGAACCGCGACCAGGCCGAGCAATTTGTGAGGGCCTCCAACGCTAGTGTGCCGGAGAAGGCGGCCGCCATGGCCAATAAGAAGGCTGCAGCTGCGGCGTATGCAGGTGCGGGACGTGTTCCTCTTGCAGGGACCTCAGGTCCAACGTGGCCCTCAGCGCGCGGATCTCGCGGGGCAATTGCGCTGCGCGCTGAGTTGCTGCTGCTGGCCCGGTTTATTTGTTGCAGGGATCGCCGTGGACGCTGGCGGCATGCAGGCCGTCACCAACCAGCTGGCGGGCCTGGCCAACCAGCTGGCGGGCCTGCAGGGTGTTCCCAACCAGGTGGCGGGCCTGGCCAACCAGCTGGCGGGCCTGCAGGGTGTTCCCAACCAGGTGGCGGGCCTGGCCAACCAGCTGGCGGGCCTGCAGGGCGTTCCCAATCAGGTGGCGGGCCTGGCCAACCAGGTGGCGAGCCTGTCCAACCAGGTGGCGGGCCTGCAGGGCGTTCCCAACCAGGTGGCGGGCCTGCCGGGCGTTCCCAACCAGGTGGCGGGCCTGGCCAACCAGGTGGCGGGCCTGGCCAACCAGGTGGCGGGCCTGCAGGGCGTTCCCAACCAGCTGGCGGGCCTGCAGGGCGTTCCCGACCAGCTGGAGCGGCTTGTGGCCTCCAACAGCAACGTCCGCCCCATCGTGCACAACGCGCACGTGCCGCTCAAGGGGCGGCTGATGCGGCTGTGTGTGGAGGACGGGGGCGGTCAGCAGCAGCTGGGCACGCTGCCGGGCGTGGGCGTGCCGTTCCCGAACACGCCCTCCGCGCTGGCGCGCCTCACCGGGGCGCAGCTGAACGCTCTCGAGGTGCGTTCAGCTTGGTGGGCTGCAGTTGGATGCATGTGAGCTTGCCTTGCAATTGCACAGCCAGTAGTGCAGAGGGCCAGAGACGACAGCGAAAGCAAAGGTGACTCCCAAACCCACCTGAACTTCTGGCGCAGGCGTTCTACGGCCGCCAGTTCGTGGGACAGAACGTGGGGCAGCGCCGCGAGGCCTTCGCAAACTTCATCGGGGCGCGGGTTCGGTGAGGCGGGAGCCTGGAGCAGCGCAGCCGGAGCACTGGTGGCTGTGCTGGGTCGCGCTGCGTGATGGCTGTGGGCGGCCTGCAGACGGGTGCTGCGAGCTGCAGTGAGTGCGTACGGCCGGGGGCTCGCAGGTTGGGTGCGGGCAGCGGGGCGGCCCCAGGGGTCGCAGGACGTGGACGCAGGCGACCTTGCAAAGCTGGCGCCCCATGGCCGCCCAGCGGCCACCCCCAACCCCCAACCGGCGGGGGCGGGGGCGGCGGCGGTGGAGGCGACCAGGCGGCAGTACCCGTAGCAGTAGCACCTTGAGCGCGTCAGAAGGTTGACGGCGCGGGTGCCAGAAATATGACCGGCCGGGTTAGCCCAGGACGTGGGGCGGGGTGACACTTGCGCCGGGGCAGGCACCCGTACCTTTTACCCGCCCACAGACAGAGGGGCATGGGATGCGTTCTGGCGCAGGAGAGGGGTCTGTGAGAAGATCTAGTGTGTGTGGCCGCGGCGCCTCTTGGGGGCAGCGCCGCTGCGGAGGCTTTTTCTGTCCGGACCGACCTGCTGGATGGGATATCCAATGGGCTTGTCTTGTGTTTAGTGTGTGCAAAAGCTTGGAGGTCCGGCTCTTGCAACGAGTATTCAGCATTTACCTGGACCGAAACAGATTTGGAGTCATTTGTTCGTGACGCCGGAGAGCTTGGGCTCTACGGGTTCCCGGCGGCGCTGTGCCGGAACCCGCTAGCCGGAGTCGCTGGCGCGGCGGCTGGCGGCGCGCAGGGTGGTGGCGGGTAGCGGTGGCTAGGAGGTGGCGGAGCGGTGCCAGCGCAGATAAGACCGGGCAGCTAAGTCTGTGCCGAGGGATGCGAGTCCCCCGACAAACTGCTATCAACGCATTAAAACTAGGTTGGACGTATAGTGCGCCCATGGTTACCGCGGGGAATGGGTCGCGTAGCAGATCGGGTGGGGGGCTTAGCCCTCGTTTTCCGCCCCCGCTCGTCTGTCCGGCGGTATGCACATGCATATAGAGCCTCGTTGGCAATGTGGGCGGTTGACGCTGAATGCGCTGGGCTGGGCGCAGATGCCAGGAGGGCAGCGAAGTGGATTTAGCAAGCCGTGTCGATTGTTGCTAAGGCTGGGGCCATCGTCGACCTGTCATGACGTCTTGGGCAGGGGCCCCGGTGTCGATGCTGATGACCTTTTTGCGCTCGCCGGGCTGCGGAGCTGCCGACCGGAGTACAATTGACGCACCTTGTGGACCACACTGGCCCGGTTGGTTGAGCCCGGTCGCTAGCTCCAGCAAATGCTACAAACGTTTGACTAGGGCTGGAACGCGCACAGCGACGAGATGCTATGCATCAACGCTGGGACCCCAACCGATGATCGCGGCAGCCCTATCCCGGCCACCCCTGATCCCGCGCCATCCCGCGCTCCCCAGCCCGGGCAGCCCCTACACAGCCTCCTGTGTCCGTCCCTATCATCCCAACCCTACAAATCAAGCCGGTTCCGACCCCCCTGCCGCCTCCACAGCCGCACCCGGGGCCTCCGCCTGCCCCGCTCCCACCTGCCCTCCCCCCGCCTTCCCCGCTCCTGCGCTCCCCGCCCCCGCGCTCCCCGCCCCCGCACGCGCCCGCATCCACTGCCTCGACCGCAGGTCCGCCTGGCGAATGGGCTCGGGGATGCGGTGCAGGCAGCAGCGCCGCACCAGCTCTAGGGCGGTAGCCAGGCTCAGCCGGTGGCCTGAGGGCGGCGGCGGGAAGGCAGGGAATGGTGGTGCGAGCGCGTGTGGTTGGGCACAAGTAGGGAGGGATGACGGCAGCAGCCTTCGCGTGACGGCCGGCAACCGCAAGATGGGGACACCATCTCCACGATAGATCGGTCCCAGCAACTGCACGAAATCGCGCTTGTCCCGTTCAACCCCTCCCTCCCTAGCTTCTCACCGACGCTGATGAACAGGGGCTTGCGGGTGGCTCCGGGGCACAGCGCCATACCGTGCACCGCCCCGCTGGCACCGGTCAGGGGCACGGAGACGTCCGTGGGGACCCGGGCCCCACCTCCGCCGGCCCCGCCTCTCCCTGCCTTTCCGCCCCCGCCCCTGGCTCTCCCGCCGTCGCCGTAGGTCCGCTGGCAGTGGCCCTCCTTTGCCTCCGGAGCCTGCACATTGCTTGCATCACAGGCCCGGGGTTCCGGCCCCGGCTTTGGCTCCGATCCCGGTCCCGATCCCGGTCCCGATCCCGGGGTATGGGGGTCAGCGACGCCCACATCTGCACCGCTCTCAGGAGCCTCCGCAGCCTCCGCCTTCTCTGCCTCCGCCTTGGGAGGCATCACAGACACAGCAAGGCGGCCGTGAGGTTAAAAAAGAACCAAACCCCGTACTCTTGGGCGCTCACCCGCTTTCTGTGACCCTGTCTCGCCCCCAACCCATCCCCCCAAGCCCCGCCTTGCGGCTTCCGCTATCGGTCCCATGCCGCCTCTCGGCAGTAGCACCACCACCCTCTCTACGTGCGTGCCTTCGTGGACTGGCATTGCTCCCCTACCTCGCCTCCTTAACCTACGAACACCGCTTCCCCGCAGCCCTGATACTACCACGCCGCCAGCGCACCTGCAGCACCGCCCCCCCCCCGCCCACTCACCTGCAGCTGGGCCCGCACCTCGAAGCGGTCCAGTCCGTCCACCGCCAGAAGGTTCTTGGCCACACCCACGCAGGGGTAGCCGCACGTGACGCCCACCTGGGGAGATGGGGGGCGGCGGGATGGAGGGCGTGGGGTTGTGGAGGGTGGAGGGCGGAGTGCCGAGGGGCCTGCGAGGACCCGCACCAACCCCTGTCGTCTAAGCTACCCCCTGTGCGCTTCACGCACCCCACACGGCCCCCTGCCCCTGCCCACCTGGCAGGCGCTGCCGCACGCCCGCGGGTGCAGCACTCCGCAGCCGTCCACCAGCAGAACCTGGGGCGCAGGGGTGTGTGCGGCGCGCGTGCGCGTCATCGAGATGCACCAACGGCAGGGTGGAGGGTCGAGTACGTCAAGCTGAAGGGTTGCATAGGGCGAGGGGTTGGAGGCAGTTGCCAAACCCGTCGCCGCCTGCCCGGTGCCATGCGCATTACCGGGCAACCCCTCCGCACCTGCGGCCGGTGCGGTGAGGCCTCCGCGCGCCTCAGCAGGGCTGCGTAGGCGGCCGCCTCCCTGAAGCCCAGGAAGCCGGGCAGGTAGGGGATGGACAGGTCCACGGGCTCGTAGTCCTCGTACAGCACCCGCAGATCCTGCACACACACGTGTGTGTACGGCGCACGGGCACATGAGTAACGCACAAGTGGCCGACTGCAGATGACTCTCCTCCTTGTCTCGTTGGCTGTGCCTAGCCCCACTGCAGCACAGACTTGATCCCTGATCCCCACCTCACCGGGAAGGACAGGACCACCAGCGCCGCCATCCCCGGGCCAAGCGGCAGCGCCTCGCCAGCCCCGGCCCGGCGGCAGGAGTAAGGGCATGCAGGGACCCGTTGGAGTGGGCGGTCTCTCCAGGGTAGCGGAGCATGGGATCTGCGTCTGGGCCCGGCCCCCGCGCCTTGGTGCATGCCAAGAGGGCCCACGGGGCATTGATGGGACGACGAGGGGCTCACGTGATACCGGACCCCTCGTGCTCGTGTCCCTCAGTCGCGGGGCTAGCCGCAGCGGGCGCCTCCTCCGCAAAGGACAGGTCCAGACCCCCCACACGCTCCAGCTGCGGGGGCAGGGGGAAGGGAGCGGTCGTGTCGTGCCCAAGAGGATCAGGCTCGAAGCAGTTTGGAAACCCGTGGAGCCCCTGATAGAAGCAAGTCACGTCGGCCTGGCCGCCTTGCGGGGCCACGGCAGCTCTCCGCCATGGCCCGCCCACGGCCCCGCAGCTCCCCGCCGTTCCCCGCCCAGGGGCCCCAAGGCCCCGTGGCCCCCGCACCCCCGCGCACCCTACCCTCACGCCCGGCTCCTCGGCGTCCAGGCGCCAGGGCACGTCGCCCTCGCGCACCACCCGCGAAGCCATCTCCTGCTGCAGCCTGAGTTGGTGGGAAGGAAGGGGTGGGGGCGGGAGGCCGGCGAGCATGGCTGCAACGGGGAGCGAGGATGGGCCCAAGTCGCGCGCCTCAGGGCCCAGAACCGCCATCCACCCAAGCCCCGCGGTACACTGCCGCTAAGATATAGTCTTGGTAGAGGGGCACTTCAAGTCGTGGGTACGTGCGCGTAGAGACACGTCGAACCTGGTCCATTCTGCGATGAGCTCCGGGTGCCCATAGCGTTCGCACCTCGCCGACTGCATGCTTGCAGCAGGCGGTGTGCAGCGAGCGAGCAGTTTGGCGCACTGGAGAGCACGCACGCAGCTGCGAGTCCTTCGTAAGCAGGCAGGATGATTAACTGAGCGTTCAGAGGGCACGCCCCTCTCCAGCCGGGAGCAGTTGGACTGCATGGCACGCGTGCCGCACACGCCGTACTCCACGGCACAAATGCCGCCCACAAAGAACAGGCGGCCTCAGCACCTTCCTTCCATGGCACCTTCCTTCCTCAGGCTCCGTCGCTGACCGGAGTTCCCGCTCTAGCAGCCCCCGCTAATACCGCGGTAATCGCTTGCACGCAGCTCCCGTCACGAGCCCTTCCTCCCTTCCCATCACCCTGTCCCCGGCCCCCCACGTCCTCCGCGCCGCCTCTGCGGTGGCCCTGGCCCTCTGTCTCTCGGTCCCAACCCCATCACTCCCCAGTACTGAGGTCCGGATCCTCCTGGCCCAAGCACACCCACCCACAGTACTCTGCCCCGACCCCCAAGGTACGGCATCCTTGCACAAGCTGCTAGCCCCCCCTCCCTTGCCTCCGCAAGACATTGTCCGGTTGACTGCCTTAGCGCCAGCCCCTCCCCAGCGCCCGCCCAGCGCCCGGCCTGCCGCTGCCGCCGTCAAAGGAAGCGGTGCCCTTGGGGGCTTGGGCGCACCGCGTCGCACTCTCAAGGCCCGGGTCCTAGCCCCCGTGGGCCCCCTGGACAGGGCGCCCCACTCGAAGCCCCACGGCCCTGACTGGACTGGGGTCACGAATGACGTGGGGGTCTCCCTCCTGTTGGGTCCCCCTCTCCAAGAGCTCCCTGTCACGTTGAGCGCTGTCAGGAAGGCCCCGGGAGCTCCTTGAAGATGGTGGCCTCGATGACCCCCGGGATCTGGGGGGAGGGGGCAGGGGCAGGGGGGGAGGCGGAGGCGGGGGCGGGGCGTTGGGGGCCGAGGCGAGCCCGGCTGGTGCGGGCGTGCGGGGCCGTTTTGTTGCCGTCAGCCATCCAGTCATGCGGGGCCGTGTGTGGGCGGAGGAGCTCTGCCCAGGGCCTCGGGGTCAGGCGAGTCAGGTCGAGGGGGCCACCTCTTTGAAGATGGTCGCCTCGATCACACCGTTCACATGCGGGGCGGGGCCCGGGCCGTCACCGCGAGCCGCGCACCCCGCACACCCACCCCCCCTCCCTCCCCGCCCTTACGACCTCTTTGTACCCCTTTGACCTCTTTGTACCCCTCTGCGACGGGATTTCGCGCGCAGCACGCAGCACCAAACACCCTCCCTTTCCCCCCCCCCTCCCCCCCCACCCTGTGGATCTCCCCCATGGTGGCGGCGCTGGGCTCCGAGTCTATGCCGATGGCCATGATGGCCTCCCCGTCCTTGGCGGTGCGGGACACAGTCATGAAGGAGATGTTGACCTGACAGGGGGGGGGGAGGGGGGGGAGGGGGGGGGGGGGGGGGGGGGGGGGGGGGGGGGGGGGGGGGGGGGGAGGATGGAGAGGGGGGGAGGGAGGAGGTCCACGGGGTGCGGGGGGAGAGGGAGAACTAGAAAGTCAGCCAGCGAGCCCGATGCGCACCGAGGTCCGAGGGGGAACGGGAAGGGAGGGTCAGACGCCACGGGAGAATTGCTTCTACACCCGCCAAGAGCGCCATGCCGCTCACGCCGTCGCCACTTCCCTTCTCTTTTCCTGTCCCCCCTCCCCCCCTCCCCTCCCCTCCCCCTTCCCCCCCACCATGTCCTTGGCCAGGGCCATGCCCACGCTCCCCACGATGCCCGGCTGGTCCCTCTGCCGCGTCAGCAGCACGGAGCCCGCCACCGCCAGGTCTACATCGAAGTTGCCGATCTTGGTGAGGAAGGGGGAGCCGCGGAAGACCTTGCCCTGAAGGGGGAGGGGGAGGAGCGAAAGGAATGGGGGTTTGGGGTGGGAGCAGGGCGGGGTCAGGGAGGTGTGTGGTGAGGACGAGGGATCCGCGCCTTGCTCATTCGGGCGGGGGGGGGATGTTGGGTGGGTGAAGAGTCTCGAAGAATTTAACAAAGATCGCCCCCCTTCTCGCCAGCCCCCGTCCCGAAACCAGCCCCGCCGCCCTCCCCCCACGCACCTCCACGTAGATGCGACCCGTTCGGTCCACGGCGGCGGAGAAGGTGGAGTGGCTGGGGGGGAGGGGGGGGGGCAGCGGGGTGAGCGGACAGTTGGGCATCGGTTGGTGTGCGTGAGGGCAGAGCGGAGGGACACCGGCCGGCCGTTCGGCTTGCCAGAGCCCTTCCCGTACCGCTGCCCTGCCCCCGTCCCTAACCTGCCGACGCCACTCCGCTGCCCTCCCCTTCCCTTCCCCTCCCCTTCCCCCCTCCCTTTCTCTTGCCCCTGCCCCTTCCCCCCTCCCCTTCCCTTCCCCTCCCCTTCCCCCCTCCCTTTCTCTTGCCCCTCCCCCTTCCCCCCCCCCCCACCTGGTCCCCAGCGCCACGCTCATGCCGGTGAGCACCTCGGGCCCCTCCCCCGCGCGCACGTGCACCTCGGTCAGCTTGAGCCCCCGCGTGCGCGCCAGCAGGTCGGCGTTGACCAGGTTCACCTTGGCCACCGTGATGTCCTCGAGCACGCCCTGGGGGGGGAGGGGGGAAGTCTTTGAGGAGTGGGAAGATTTGGGGTGGGGTGGGGGGTGGGGATGCCGGCAGTTGGGGCGTCGGGTGTGTCCAGGGTGGGGCAAGGCCTGGAATGGCTTGTGTCTTCAGGCCGGGGGAGGAAAGGGAGAGGGCCCCCTACAGAATGTTTGAAGGCTCCCCCCCCCCCCACCTTGATGACCATGGCCCGCAGCAGCCGAGTGTCCAGGTCGTCACCCCGGGGGGAGGTGTAGCTGGGGGGGGGGGGATGGAAGAGAAGGCGGGGGTCAGGAGCGGGGAAAGACGGGACTGCAAGGGGGGTAGCAGTTCTACCGGTACTCGACAGCTGGCGCGAAGCAAGCCCGCCTCTCTTCAGCCGTACCTTCTCCGCTTCTCTTCTCTCCCCGATTGCCTCCTCTCCCCCGCCTCCCCCTCTATGGCCCCCCCTTCCCTTCCCCCCCCTCACGTGATGGACACGTCCGTGAAGCCTCCCCCCCCGTCCTTGACCAGCCCCACGGCCGCCTTGCCCAGGCCCACGGCCAGCACGATGTACGGCTGCAGCTCGGCCAGGATCTCCCTAGGGGGGGAGGGGGATCAGGGATGGAGGGGTGGAGAAGAGGGAGGGTTGGGCAGGAGGATGGAAGGGAGAGGAGAGGATCCCAGAAACATGGTGCGTGCGTGCGAGCTATCCAAGGCCTCCCTCGGTAGCCGATCCCGATCAGCCCACCTGGGCAGCCGACCCCAGGCCCACCCAGGCCCAGCCCACGACCCACCTGGGCACGAGCGGCGCGTTGACGGCGTTGGGCGACAGCAGGCCTGCCAGTGCGTCAATGACCGCCCCCACCACCTCCAGCGCCACGCCCTCCTGCGTGGTGGGGTGGGGCGGGGGGCGGGGACGAGTGAAGTGCGCGAGGGGGGTGGGTGATGCGGGGCAGGTTGAGGCAGGGGGGCGGTTGAGCTGCTGACGTGTCACGGGCGCGGGGCCTCGTGTGCGGTGGGGATGGCCTGGCGGGGATGAGCAGCCAGGAGGATGGGCCCCAGTGCCGTACACGGGCCCCTCCGGGCCGCACCTGGGCCTCCGTGGTGGCCGCGCCCAGGTGGGGGGTGCAGATGACGTCTGGCCGCCCGATGAGGGGGTGGCCTGGGGGAAGGGGAGGGGGCAGGCGGGCAGGGGGACGGATGCGCTGAAGCGGAGGAGCCAGACGCCTGCACCGCTCCCCAGCCCCTTCGGCCCCCTTCACAAGCGTCACCCCCACAACCCCTAGCTCCGCCCCTCGCCCTGGACGCAGCTCTTCTGCGAGCTCCGGAGCATCCCGCTCTCCCCCCACCCCCGCCCTCCGCCCCACCCCCAAGCCGCCCACCCTCTATGTGCGGCGGCTCCTCCAGAAAGACGTCCAGGGCCGCCTGCACCACCTGCCGAGAGTCAAGGGCGCGGACCAGGGCCGCCTCGTCGATGACCCCGCCCCTGGGGGCAGCAAGATGGTGGGGGTGGGGGGTGCCGGAGGTGGGGGAGGGTGGGTGGGAGGGTGGGAACGCAGTGGAGGCAGGGACGGAGAGGGGGTTGGGAGCGAGTAGGGGGGTCGAGGGCAAGGAGTGGAGACGGCACCAGCGCAGGACAGTGGTGTGGTGCCGAGCGGCAGGCGGGCCCCTCCCTCCGCGCCAGCACCCACCTGGCCACGTTGATGACCCGGCAGCCCCGCTTCATGCGGGAGAAGGCCGCGTCGGAGAATATGTTCTTGGTGCCGGGGGTGAGGGGCTGGGGGCGGGGGCGGAGGCAGGTTGGGGGGCAGGGCATGAGGTGAGGCGCGAAGGTGCATCGAGGTTGCGGCGGGGCGGTAAGGTAGCCGAAGTATGGTTACTGCACACACTTCCCTAACGGGTTCGGGATAACGGGATGGGTCGGGCTTCGGTTTCATCGGGCTTTCGGTTCCGTAACTGAGGCCGGCCGGCTAGCACCGCGCCTAAGACTCCCAGGCTCATGCGAGCAGCCCTTCACACTTCCCTTCCCCCACGCACCCACCATGTGCAGGGAGTGGAAGTCCGCCTTTGCCAGGGCGTCGTCAAACGTGACCAGCTCCACACCCTGGTGTTGGAGGAGAGGGGCGGGCAGGTTGAGACCAGGGCGTGCAGGATCGCGGCACGCGTCACACCGACGCCCCCACCCACACCTCAGCCTCCGCACCCACCCTGCTTCCGCACGCACCTTTCCCAAACCCCCGCCAAAACCTCCCGCTCCTGCACCCCCCCCCCACACACACACCTGCGCCTGCGCCTTCTCCTGGCTTGCGTAGGGGTCGCACGCCACCACCGCCATGCCCAGGCCCTTGGCGCGGCGGGCCACCTCGGACCCCACCTTGCCGAAGCCGTACACTGGGGTGGAGGGGGTGGAGGGGGTGAGGTAAGGGGAGGTGAGGTAAGGGGAGGGGAGGGGAGGGAGGAGGGGCGTACTGAGCTGGGGGGCCGTGCTGCAGCGGCCGCCCAGCCCAGCAGCATAGCCGCGGGCGCCTCAAAACGCATCCGGCAATCCTGCCGTGACCGGGGCCCCGGACTTACCCATGCCGCCCTGCACTTCGCCTGGCCCCTCTTCCGTTCGCCGCCCCCCTCCCCCCTTTGCCGCCCCCCTCCCCCCTCCCCTGCGTCCGCACCTGCCAGGGTCTTCCCCGCGATGGAGGTGCCCACGTGGTCCTGGCGGTCCCAGCGCCCAGCACGCACCGCAGCGTCCGCCTTGGGTTGCAGGGAGGGGGAAACGGCGACGGGGGAACGGGGAGCAGCTCAGGGGGCCGACAGGGCTCAGGCCGAACGCCCGCCCCACCCCTCCAAGGATGGCCATCCCTTTCCCCCCCCGTATCCCTAACCGCCGAGCATTGTGTTCAATGTGTTGGCTTCCTTCCCTCTCCCTTCTGCCCCCTCCCTCCTGCGTCCTGTCCCCCCCCACCTGCGGAATGTTCCGGGCCATGGCGCACAGCAGCGCGATGCCGTGCTCCGCCGCCGCCACGGTGTTGGCGGTGGGGGCGTTCACGACCAGGCAGCCCCACTGGGGATTTGGAGAGGGTGGGGGAGAGGCAAGAAGGATGTGTTGTCAGTGTGGGGGCGGCTAAGAGTCAGGGGAGGATGGGGGCAAGGACGGGTGAAAGGCCCTGTGTTACCAACACAGGCCGTGGCCGCGCATGCGGCGTTAAAGCTTGGCCCAGCCCCAACCCAGCCCCCGACGCTCCGGCTGCGCCCAGCCTAATCCGCTGAGGCCAAACGCAGAGTTCTGGCCTGATTACCCTCCTCCCTCCCCTCTCCCCCCCCCTTCCCTCAACCACACACCTCGGTGGCCGCCGCCAGGTCCACGTTCTCCACGCCCACCCCCGCGCGCCCCACCACCTTGAGCCGCCCCTGGCTGGCCTCGAACACGGCACGGGTCACCTGCGGGGGGGAGCCAGGCGCCAGGTTCCGGATGCCAGTAGGCGGGTGCAGGCGCTTAGGGCGCTTGGAGCAGCACCCGGTGCAGGTGCTTAGGGCACTTGGACAGATTGCCAGGAAGCCGCTCACGCAAGTCGCCCCGGGCCTGGGCTCTTCCCTGGTCATGACGCCATGACGCCGACGCGCCGACCCTCACCCCTTGCCCACTCCCCGCCCACCCCCGCCTGCTGCTCCCCGCCCACCGTACCCAGTCGCGCAACCTCCGCCCTCCGCCCCAAACCCCTCTTTGGCCCGCTCTCCGCTCCCCTCCCTCACCCTCCACTCGCCTTGGTTCCCGACCGCACGATCAGGGCGTCCGCCGAGGCCACCCGCGCACACAGCTCCGCCTCGCTCAGGCCCTGCGCGCTCTGCACCTCGCAGCTGCTGGCCAGCAGGTCCATGCCTGGGGGTTGGGGTTGGGGGTTGGGGTTGGGGTTGGGGTTGGGGGGTGGGGGTGGGAACCGTCGAATGGTGGTGGATCTGGGCGGGGCAAGAATGGGGCTGAGAACTGGCCGGAGGCAGGAGAGCGGCAAGGAACCCGGTTCCATGACGTCATGCCGTTCGAGGCCCTCTTTAGGACCCAACCATCCCTCTTGCGACGGCTAGCCAGAGGGGGGCCACCGGAGGCCCTATCATGGCATGCGCCGCTCCAGCAGGGCACGGGGAGCAGGGACCGCGATAAGGTTAACGCCAGACCTGACTCGCGGGTTTTCCGGTTCCGCAGCGGCGTGCGGGGCTGCCTTCATCCCGGCCTACGGCCCTCGCAACCCGGGTCCCGGCCCCGTCCTCACCCGCCTCCCCCAGGGGCTCAGCCACCAGCACGATAGGCCGCCGGTAGACAGCTGCGCGTGGCAGGAAGGGACACGAGCGCTGGGCGGTTGGGCTAGGCCGGGATGGCAGTTGGGGTTGACAGTGGGGGCCCGTGTGACAGAGGGGCTCCGCAGCGGCGGTCAGGATAACCCATCCCCCCTCAGCGCCCAGCACTCGACCGCAGCCAAGGTCCAGCCCCTTGGGAGCCCAGTGAGGGCCCACCTGCAGACACCTGGACACATGGCCGGCGGGAGGCGCGGGCCCCGGCCAAGCGTCGCGCCTATGGCAGGGGAACGCGGCGGGGGCAGGGTAAGGGCGTCGGGCATCAGGGCATGCTTGACACGGGACTCCTGCGCCGCTTGCATCGCGCGGCCCAACCAGCGCGATCGCGCAGCTCATCCCGATCCCTGCCACGCGGCTCACCGCGGAGGGGCACCCGAGCGACCCGAGCTTCATGGACATCCGAATGCCGGATAAGCTGCCAAAGCCCCGCGCGAGAGCAGTGCGCTGATCCCAGAGCTTTGATAGTGTTGCGCGTGAGCCACTAAAGGCGAGTTGGTTTGTAGTGTGCAACGTGCAAGCGTCGTCGGAACGGCCGGTATACGCCTAGCCTAAACGAGAAGAGCGAAGGCCATTTCTATTGACCCGATTGACCTTGAGGCTGGACAAAAGCCCGCGTTGCGCTTTCGCCAACCCTCCGGCGGAAGCGTGCGTGTTTCCCCCCGCTTTCCCCGCCCCCCATTCCGCACTCCAACACTTAGCGCGCTCTCAGGACAGCCTCCTGACACAGCCCCTTCGCGCCGATACACCAGCTTCACTACCAGGCTTGACACGAAAGGCGTCGGTTCACGGCAAAACAAGCACTGGCTCGCACTGGCCGCACTGGCTAGCAAATGGCAAGTGGCACCAGCACCAGAACTGGCTGGGCTCTTTGGGGTCCTCAGTACCCCCCGGTACCCACCAGTGCTGCGCAAAGAGCTGACCAGCACCGTGCTTGGGAGGAATGCCGCAGTGGCGGGCCAGGCGGGGGGGGGGAGAAGCCGGGCACGGCAGGGGTGGGGCACGGCACGGTGCTGCAGCGCACATCTCCGCGTTCGCACTGAAATCCACCATACGCCAAGCTTCTTACAGCACTATTCTTCGTTTTACGCGTTCCTGATCTATTGCGTTGCCCGCAAACATGGCAGTAGTTTGAAATTGAGCGGAACTGCGCAGGCGACATCTAGGGGCGACACAGTAGCTGCCATGCTTCGCGCTGTGCGCTCTTGGCTGGTGGGACAAGAGCAAGGTGCGTCCCAAAGGCTGAGGCGCGATCGCGCGTGAAATTTGCCAAACGCGGCCGCGACGTGCAGACAGGACCCCTCTAACCTCGTCATGCTGTCCAGGCACACCGAGCGGTCAGGATGATGGGAAGCGTGGCGGCCAGGCTCCTGCGCCGGGGGCCCCCGCCGCCGGGCCAACACCCGCTCCAGCTGTCCAGCAGCAATACGCTCTGCCGCCCGGCAACGAGCCACACGACTCGTTCCGGCTGCAGGCCCAGGCCCACGGGAGCCCTGCCCGCTGGGCGCCCAGCCACGCAAACGGCAGCGGCGCACCAGGCGCTGCCGCCACGGCGGGGCCCTCCTTCCTCGTGTCCGCCCGCAAGCCCGCCAAGCGGCCGCTAGAGCTCCTTGACCATGACCCACCCGCCCCTCTGGGCAACCTCAACCGCCACCTTCCGGCCTACGGCGCCGGTAGCGGGTCCCTGGTCCACCAGACGCCCGCGCCCCGCGCCCCCGCCTACGACTCCGCTGATGTACGCTCCAGCAAGCGTCATGCGGCCTCGGTCGGTCCCAACACAGGCCCCTGGTGGATGAAGGGCCCCGGCGCCGCCACCCGCCCCGGGACCAGCCACCCCGGCGTCACGGACCATCCGCGCATGGGCAGCCTGCTGGCCGGTAGCGCCGCTAGCTCCCCCATGGGCCCCCGTGTGTCGGCCGCGCCCGGCGCCGTCGTGCCAGCGCATGACGGCAACGGTGGCGAGGCGGGGAGCGGGGCGGGGGCCGGGGGGCTGCAGGACTCTGCCGCCCGCGCGCAGTGGCACCGGGCGGTGCGTGTGTCGGTCAGCAGCATTCGGGCGCCCAAGGGCCCGCCGCCGGCCGCCTCGGCCGCCACCAGGTGGGTTTGGGGGGCTCGGCCGTCTCTTTGCGAGAGAGAGAGGGCACGACGCCACATCACTGCTTGCAGCAGCGGGCCCAGGGTTGGCATTCGTGGCTCCAGCCGACCCACATGCGGATTCCCCCGACCCACATGGGCACGGCAAGGGCGCTCGCATGCCCGCGGTCCGCCCAGGCATCCCATGGCACGCACTCCGGTTTGGTCACCGTGTGTTGTTTCCCGTTCTCCCTCTGGCCCCCCGGCGCAGGCGGCCGCTCAAGCGCTGGTACGAGGACAACGCCGAGGAGGAGGCGGGGGAGGACGACGTGCTAGAGGTCCTTGAGGGGGCTCCGGGGGCGGCGGCGCCCGGGAACAGCGCGGCTGCAACCGCAGGGTGAGCGGGGGGAACTGGGCGGTGCGGGGTCGGGGAGCGATGAAGGTGGGGCGCACGGTCGGTACGGCGGGTCTGGGGATCAGTTCCGCTGACCCTCGCCTAGGATGATGTCCCCACCCTGGACCGCTCCCGTTTCATGGTCCAGGGCTGGCCTCTTCGGCTCCACCCCCAACCTCTTCGGCCAGGCGGCCGCGACCGCTGCAGCACTCGCCACGCCCCCGCCGGGCGGAGCCGCTGCCGCAGCCGCCAAGCCCGCAGAGGCCGCCGGCACCACCGCCGCCGGCTCCACCTCAACAACCGCGGCCCCGGCAGGCACCTCCGCGGCCGGGTTCCCAGGCTTCAGCTTTGGCTCCACAGCTGCCCTGGACAAGGCGGGTTCCGGCGCTGAGCCCACGGCCGCGGGAGCCGCCGCTACCCCAGCGGCGGTCGGCGGAGACGCAGGCAAGGCCGCTGCGGCTGCCGCTGGGGTCCCTGCCGCCACGGCGGGGGCCGACGCTGCCGGTGGGCTGGCGCCGACCACCAGCGTGGCGCCACCCGGAGGCTTCAGCTTCGGTGCAGCGGCGGCCCCTGCCGCTGCCTCCACACCGACGACGTCCACGTCCGCTGTCCCGGCCGCCGCCGGCAAGGAGGGCGCGGCAACGCCGGCGCCTGCCGCCGATGGCAAGCCGGCGGACGCAGGCGCCGCATCGACGCCCACGTTCAGCTTTGGCGGCGCCACAGCTGCGGCCCCCGCCGCCGGCGGCCTCACCTTTGGCGCGGCCGCTACCGCCGCGCCAGCCGCCTCCGGTGCGGCCGCTACAGCCCCGTCCGCCGCGCCGGCGTTTGGCGGGTTCGGAGCGCCTGCGGCGGCCACAGCCAAGCCCGCCGACGCGACCGCGGGCGATGCGGCAAAGACCAGCGACGCAGCGGCCACGGCCGCGGCCGCCCCTGCCGCGGCCGCCAGCTCTGGCTTCACGTTTGGAGGCGCTGCCGTAGCGCCGGCCGCCAGCAACCCCTTCGGCGCAGCGGCGGCCCCGGCCGCCGCGTCAACCCCCGGCGCCGCAGCAGCTGCCGCCAGCTCCGCTCCCGCCGCCGGGGCCACGCCCGCCCCGACGCTCACCTCCACCCCGAGCTTCAGCTTTGGCGGCGCCGCCGCGGCGGCCGCCGCCGCCAGCACAACCGCCGCCGGCACCGCCGCCGCGCCCGCTGCGAACCCGTTCGGAGCCCCAGCGGCGGCATCCACGCCCTCCTTCAGCTTCGGCGCCGCCGCGGCTACGTCGCAGCCCGCGGCTGCAAGCACGGCCGCCCCCGCCGCGTCGCCAGCCGCCTTGTTCGGGGCTCCGGGTGCCGCCGCCGCTGCCCCTGCAGCTGGTGCCGCCGTCACCCCGCCCGCCAGCGGCGCAGCCGCCTCCGCGCCGTCCTTCGCCTTCGGGGCTGCGGCCCCCGCAGCGGCGGGTGCGACCGCGGGCTTTGCGTTTGGCGCTGCGCCCGCCGCGGCCTCGTCCGCACCCGCGGCCACCGCCGCTGCGTCCGCTCCGGCGTTTGGTGGCTTTGGCGCCGCGCCGGCCGCAGCTTCTGCGCCCGCTGCTGCGGCGGCCCCTGCCGGTGCCACTGCCGCCACGCCGGTTGCTTCGGGGTTCGCGTTCGGAGGCGCTGCCGCTGCATCCGCACCCGCCTTCGGCGCTGCCGCCTCGGCCCCGGCCCTAGGTGGCGCAGCCCCGGCGCCGGTGTTTGGGGCGGCAGCGGCATCGGCTCCCGCGTTTGGGGCGGCGGCCTCGGCTCCTGCCTTTGGCGCCGCTGCATCCACACCCGCCTTCGGTGCTGCCGCCACAGCCGTGCCGGCCTTTGGCGCCGCCGCCTCTGCGTCCGCCTTCGGCGCCCCAGCCGCGGCCCCGGCCTTCGGGGCAGCGGCTTCCACTCCGGCCTTTGGCGCTGCGGCCTCGGCCCCTGCCTTTGGCGCCGCAGGTTCGGCTCCCGCCTTTGGCGCACCAGCTGCTAGCTCAACGGCACCCTCCTTCGGGGGCTTCGGTGCGGCTGCATCCGCCCCTGCGGCGGCTGGCGGCGCTTCCGCGCCGGCGTTCGGTGCGCCCGCGGCGGCGGGGGCCGCGGCGCCGGCGTTTGGGTCCACCCCGGCGTTCGGATCTTCCACCTTTGGCGGTACGGCGGGATTTGGGGTACAGGGTAAATTCTAGTGCTCTGCCTGGCTCTGCCTGGCGGGTAAGGTACACTAAGCTTTTTGGGCGAGACGCCCAACGCGTCGGCGGGCAAAGCTGTACGGCGACCGCCCTTGTTTGCTCATGTGTTGATGCAGGGGCCGCGGCCGCAGCCTTCGGTGCGGCTGCTCCGGCCGCCGCGTCGGCCTTTGGTGGCCCTCCCTCGGGCAGCCCGTCGCCAGCCTTCGGAGCGCCCGCCCCCACATTCGGAGGTAAGCGGCACCGGCTGAAGCAGTAAGCGATGGAGCGCTCCGCCGACCCCCGTGCTAGCTGCACATTGCTTTGACCCACCTGTCGTTGAGCGGCTTACCACCTTTTCTGTGTCTCGCCTTTCCCAAACCTCAGGCGCGTCTCAACCGGTTACGTCCGGCGGTTTCGGCGCGGCCGCGCCTGGCCAGGGCACTGCTGCAGCACCCGCCCCCACCTTTGGCTTCGGCGGCGGCGGCGGCGGTGCGGCGCCGGCCTTCGGCGCGGCGTCGGCACCGGCGACCTCCAGCTTTGGCGCCGCGGCGCCTGCGTTTGGCAGCAGCGGCGGAGCGGCGCCCGGCGGATTCGGTTCCGCTGCTGCACCGGCCGCGTCCGCCTTCGGTGCCGGGGCCACGCCCTCTTTCGGCTTTGGCGCTGGTAGGATTGCGGGTGGGGTTTATGAGGTTCTCGTCTGAATCACTCTGTCAACTGTTGTTGAACTGTCCTTTGTGTGGGGTGGCGTCCTCTGCGCAGGTGCAGCCCAGTCTGCTCCAGCTCCGGCCTTTGGTGCCGCCCCCGGTGCGTCCGGGTTCGGTGCGCCGGCTGCCGGCGGAGGCTTTGGCAGCAGCGGCGGCGCGGCGCCCGCCTTCGGTGCAGCACCATCTACCGGCGGCTTTGGCGCAGCGCCCGCGTTTGGTAGGTCTTGCAGGGGGGTGTCGGCTTGATCAGCCGCTCGAAGCCGCGTCCTGCCGCCTGCTAGCCCTGAAGCTCAGGTAGGCGTCTCCGTTGGTCAGACGTCTTTGCGACACCTTACCCCACCCTACCCTACCCTGCGCGACCATGCGCAACTACCCCAGGCACCAGCCAGCAAGCGGGTGCACCGGCCTTCGGCGCCGCTCCCGGCGGCTTCGGCGCTCCCCAGTCCGCTGCCCCGGCCCCGGCTTTCGGCGCTGCAGCGGGCGGTTTCGGAGCCGCACGCTCCACGTCCCCGGCCTTCGGCGCAGCTGCACCGGGGGCCCCCGGCTTTGGCGCGCCCGCCCAAGCCGCCCCGACCTTTGGCGCCCCGGCCCCGGCGTTCGGTGCTCCTGCGCCCGGTGGAGCCCCCGCGTTCGGTGCCGCAGCGCCGGCCTTCGGGGCGCAGCCGGCCGCACCCGCGGGCGGCGATGGCTTCAACATCGGCGCAGCGGGCGGGGACCGGCGGCGTGTGACGGCCTCACGGCGGGGCGGGCGCCGGTAGCGGCAGCGGGCTGCAGGTGGTGGTGGTGCGTTCGCGGCCTCTCTTGGAGCTGGCGTCATGGTGGGGCACGTGAGACTTGACCCTTCCCGGCGACAGGCTTGGCGAGGACAGGGATGTAGTAAGGGGGCTTGGCGGAGTGTGTTTGTTAGAAAGGGCAACTCAAATGAGAGGAGTCAATAGCAGGGAGGGCAGGAGGGTGGGCGGAGAAGCCCGAGTGTGGCGGGCCGCTTGCGGGTACATGCTGGCGCGTAATGGCCAGGGGCGGTGCGGTTTAGTTTGGGGCGAGGTGACGGGCGGCGCCGCCCAACAGCGCGTGGCGTTGGCAATGCAGGTCCTGAGGGCCAACAGTTCTGAAGCTCAAGTGCCAACTCCGTGAGACTCTTGGATGGAACGGGACTTGCTGGCGTGGGGCAGGCTCAGGACTGGATGCTGACGCTTGAACGGGCTACAGTCATTAATAGTCACAGCGCACGCGCGTCACTCTCTTGCCCACTTTTGCGAGCCGCCTCTCGGCGGCGCCCGACCTCTCCCTCATGGGTAGTCTTCGTCTCTCACCGAACGCGCCGCACCATACTGACACCGCACCAGCAGCGCCTCCTTAACATGTTCACCACAGTTCAGCACACCCCATCCGCACAGGCACCTCCAGGGCCCCCGCATTCTCTGCCGCCCCTGCTCCTTAGTCACACCACACGCCTCGCCCGCGTGCCTCCGCCACCCCTCTCGGGGCTCATGCCGGGCAGCTCCGCTCTCCTGAAGCCTCTTACGACGAAGCCGTCGAGGTGGGGGCAACGGCGGGGGCCTGGGTGGCGGCCGCCAGGGGCGTGTAGTCCTCCAGGCCGCCCACCTTCCAGGGCGGCCAGTACTTGAACACGGCCCGGCCCACGATGTTCTCCTGGGGTGGTTGAATGACGAGGGAATGGATGAGAGGCCAGCCAGAGTGTGCAGCCGTCGAATCAGGCAAGGAACTTCGAGCGCCTCCTCAATGCTCCCATCCATGAGCCTGCGGCCACGTTGTGCCGGTGTGCAGTCTTCAGTGCAGCCCCTGGCCCCCGCCCCGGCTCCCGCCCCGATCCTCATGGGCCCTGGGCGCACCTTGGGCAGCGGGCCCCACAGGTGCGAGTCGTAGCTGTTGTTGCGGTTGTCGCCCATCACAAAACACCTGCGGGCGGGTAGGGCCATGACACACATGAGGCTAGGCTACGCCCATGAGAGCACCAAGACTACCGCATCCAAGCCATGAGAGCCCGACGCCCTCCCGCCCCATGCCATGCCGCCACAATCCTTGCGTACCGGTACGCTCTGCCGCCCCGGGCCGCCGCCCCTAATACTCCTGCACCCCCACCCTCAGCCTGCAACTCAAGCCACCTACGTCGCCGGGCGGCACCCGCAGCCGGGGCATGTCGTACTTGGGCGGCTCGTTGATGAAGGGCTCCGTACGCTGTACGCCGTTGACGTATGTACGGCCGTCGTGCACCTGCACAGCGAGAGGCCGAGGGAGTGCGGCTTTTCAGGGCGAGCGAGGGTGCGCTGCCCGGTTCTCCTGCTGTGGCCCTTCTCCCACGCCCCTTCCTCAGGCCTCCGCCGTGCTGGCACCACCGACTGCTCCCTTGGCTGCCTTCCCGTCTACTCCCGAAGCCAATACCTCCCGTGCTCGCCGTCTTGCTGCGGTAAGTTACCTCTGCTGCGTCCTTCCCGCCCCAACCCTCCGCCAGCGCGGACAGCCCACGCACCTCGATCACATCCCCCTCCACCGCCACCACGCGCTTAATGTACACATTGTCGTCCCCAAAGATGGAGGGCTCCGGTGAGATCTCCCGGGGCGGGTGGAAGATGATGACGTCACCCGCCGCCGGCTGCCTGCAGACGCCAGGCGGGGTCCGTGCAGCGGGGGGCCAGCGCTTCAGGAGGGGAGCACTCATGTGGGTCGGCTGCCCGCGTGAGAGCTTTGGGCCCCAGCGTCCAGCGCCGGGCCCGCCCCGCAGACCCACATGGCCAGGATCCCATGCCCAGTCACGTGCTCGTGTGCTCGTGTCGCTCCCAGCTGTGCTCGTGCTAGCCCAATCTTGCCAGGCTCTCGGCGCTGTGCATGCCCCAACCCTCCGGGCCGGCTTGCCCCGTCCACAGTTTTGCTTGTGCTTGCTCCGTACAGGCCCGGCTTGCTAACCCTGTCCCCCCGGAAGTCGTTTAACCCTTCCTGGCCCTTCCTGGCTCTTGGGTTGGACCAATCCCGCCCGTCGCTGCCCTCCCTGCTGCCTGCTGCCCCCACCTCATAAAGCGGTACGTAATCTTCTCCGCAATCAGGCGGTCGCCCACGTCAAAGGTGGGGAACATGGAGAGCGAAGGAATGAAGCGCGGCTCCGCCACGAATGTCCGTATCCCGTACGAGATCGCGATCGCCAGCGCGATCGTCAGCAGGTCATCCTTGCTGATGCGCATGCCCAGGAAGCTGACCGTGTTGTCCGCAGCGGCCTCCGCCCCGCTGCTGCTGGCGCCGCTTCCGCTGTTGCTGCTGCTGCCACTGCTGGAGGCTTTGTTGGGATCCGGAGCGCCGTTGCTGGGGGCGCCGTTCCCGGTGGGAGAGGCGGGGGACTCAGAGGAGGAAGTCCGCGTGTCCGCATCTGGGGTGGCAGGTATGGGCAGGTGGGGAGGCGGAGCTGTCATGGACTGGCTCCCGGAGTGGGGCCACGGACTGCGACGCGCATTACGGCATGCAGAGTGGGCACAAAGAGAGGCTGCACAGCGCCGTCTGCGGGGAAAGGACGGGGCGCCCTGCGCTGGTCGTGCCAGGGAACAGCTGGGGCCGGGGCTCGTCGTTGGCTCGCCACGTCGGCCACGCACGTCCCACTCCCGCCCCTTGCAACGCACCTGGCGTCGAGCGCAGCGAGGCCCCGCGCACGTTCGGGCGAGTGCCAGCCCTGACGCCGCCGAACCTGCGTGGCCAGGCAACATCACAACTCAAGGATCGGTGTTGTTCATGAGCGCAGGACCTCAGTTAACATCTCCAAAGTCCCAATTGCGCGCTGACAGTCAGCGAGGCCCGTCCACGCGGAGATGGGCGAGTGGATGTTTTGCTTGGACGTCGCAAAGACCGCCGTAGCTGTCACCCTGACTATATGACTCGCCTTGCACAAGCAACGTGGACAGGTCGGGGCACGCCCGTGCAGGCGGGCAGCGCCTGGGGCGCAAGTCGCGTGAGCGCACGCATATTTCCTGCCCCTTAGCCCGCGTGCTGTGTAAGGTTAGGTGCTGAAGTGCTGGCTACAGGTTCTGAGCCGGGTTTAGGTGAGGTAAGCAGCTGGGGGCTGCACGGGCGGGCTTGGGCCTGACCGCGCCAAGTCGCATGACCCCTTTCGCCAAGTCGCGCCAAACCAGCAACCACAGCGCTTGCCCGGCCCTACACACACCCTCGTAGATTTTACCCTGCGTACGCACAGCAGAACAAAGACGAACGATTGGCCCGCCTCGCTACTGGTGACATTGGTTACAGAGACGTCCTCGAGCGGGCAGCGCTCCGGCAGCGCGGGTGAGCAGCTCGTAGCTGTAGTCGTAGCTGGACCCGTCCCGCGCGGCTTCCTTCCCCCCTCGGTGTCTGGAGCGGTTTGCGCGCGGCTGGCGGAGAGCTCTGTTCGCCCGGCTGCACGTCTGGGCGAGCTATGGAGAACAATGCGATCCCATCAACGGCCACGCGCCTGCCGAAGCTGCATTGGTATGCATACAAAGGTGCGCGGCGTCGCGGCATCGTTGCGCCGATGAGCAGCTCGGCACGCCGGCCTACGTCTAGCGAGGCGCTTGCCTGCGATGCGATGCAGTCAGGGCGACGCTGATGGGTCTGGCGGGGTAGCTGGGGCCTTCGCGAGCTGCACGCCGCTGCGGCGAAGCGGGCGACGCGGCCGGCCTTGGCAGCCACTGACGCCCGCGGGTGCCCACTGCTCCGTCGCAGGCGACGTCCGGGGAGTGCTAAACTGCATCACGGAGGGCTGCAGCTTGCATGAGACTGTATCCCTGCGGAACCAGCACGGGCGACTGGTCTGCGGGGTGAGCGGCGCTTGAGCTCGAGGCGAGGTCTAGGGCCGGCTTCGCGTTCTGAGCCGATGTTGTGGAGCAGCAGGGCGGGGCGAGTCGGCGGCGGAGCTGGCCTGAGGCCTGTGTGGGCAGGCGGGGTGGGGGCGGGGTAGGCAGGGCAACCTTGGTGGGGCCCGGGGCCTGGTGCGGACCCGTATGGGGATCTGGACGAAGGTGGCCGCCGCTCCCTTGGCCTCTAGCCTCCACCCCTACCCATACGTCCCACTCTTGCGCTGTGACCCGGGACTGTCCCCAGCGCTGTTCATCCCCCCACCTGCACTTCCCGCCTCCGCTAACCTTCCCCGGCGCCGTTCGGTCCCCGGCTTCCCTCTGCCTAGATCACGCCACTCTTCCTGGCCGCTCAGCGGGGCCACAGCGAGATCGTGAAGCTGCTGGTGAACGAGGGAGCCAGCCCCGTGCAGCCCTGCTTCATCCAGGTAGGTGGGGGGCTGAGGGCCGGGCGCGGCTGACTGCGCCACCCAGGGCCTGCGTCCTGGACGGCCCTGGAACGGCTGTCAGGGGCATGAGGAAGTGAGGATGATGCCTTAGGGCTCAGGGCCCAGGCATGCAGCTTGGGGGGCTCGGCAAGAGCATGCGCAGGGTTCAGTTAGGGAGTGGGGACGGCCGCCACGTGCCTCGTGAGCATTCCTCTCAAGCCCCGGCGCTCGCTTGTCGCCCACCCGCCTCGGTTGCTGCAGGGCAGCACGGAGCTGTGCACGCCGCAGGAGGTGGCCTCCCTAAACCTGCACTTCAAGCTCTCCAGGTAGGCGGGGTGGCGCGCGGTAGGGGGGAGGAAGGAGGCGGGCTGTCGAGTCTGGCTGCATGCGCTGGGGGGCGCAGCGCATGGCAGAACAAGGGCGTTGCGGGAACCAAAGGGGTATGCACGCGGACGGCTGCAGATGGAGTGTTTCGAATGAGGGGGTTGGGGAAAGTTTGTTAGGGTTCCGGGTCAAGATGTTGTGGCAACCAGCGCGGTCTTCAACTGCCTAGCTCCAAAGCTCCAGGAAGCGGTCAGCACTTGTCATGAGGTCGGTAGGGGGGACTGCGGTGATTGCCAGGTTCTACCCTGCGGGCGAGCACAAGGTCTCTTTCGCGGCACTTTGGACGGCGCGTGGCACGCTGTGCGGTCCAGCCCTCGGCTGCTGCTGCGGCTGTCGGCTCCGTGAGGCGGCGTGTAGTGCCGAGCGGGAGGGGCCGGCCCCTGGCCAGCCAGGCCTGGCGCTTCAGCCGGGTGGTCCATCGCTGTCCTGAGGCAACAGCTGTCGAGTAGCGGCACGCGCAGTGCAGGCCGCGTGCGGCACCTGAGGGGCAGGAGGCAGCAGGCTGGGCTAGGCTGGCGCAGCCGTGGCATGCCGTACGGAGCGCGGGCTGGCTGGCGGCAGAGGGCTCATCTCCGCTGCCTGTTCCCTTCTTGCCCGCCTGCCCCCCCCCCAGGTGGCTCAAGGCGGCCGCCAAGGCCCGGCGGAAGGAGGACGAGGTTCTGGCGCTGGACGATGAGGACCGCATGAGCCAGGTGGGTGGGTGGGGGTGGGGGGGGGGAGGGTGCATGGAAGGGAGGGGAAGGCGGGGGTTGAAACGGGCGGGGACGGGGCAGGGGGCAGACGAGGGTCCTGGTATGACACCACGGCGGACCCAGGTGTGGAAAAGGGGAGGGGGCCTGGGTCAGGGGCAGGGGGCGAGGGCAGGGGGGGAGCGGGGGTGATCGCTTGACGAATTGCGCGAACCGTAGCCAAAGAGAAGGTGGGGAGCGGGGGCAAAGGATGGTGCTCGTGACGTTATGACAGAACGGCGCTGAGTAACGGCACCAAGCCGACTGCGGCCAGCCCAAGCCAAGCCAAGCCTAGCCAGGCAGACCAGCCCTGACTAAGCCCGAACCCACGCCGTCCCCGCAGGTCTCCAGCCGCCTGGCGCGCGGGCTGGAGCGCGCCCGCTCCGTGCGCTCCATGGGCGGGGGCGCGGGCGGCAACGGCCTCTCCCTCCGCCAGGCCTCCCGCAGCTCGCAGGCGGGCGGGCGGGCCTCTATGTCGGTGGAGCCGGCGCTGCCCGCGGGCCCCGGGTCCATGGCGGGGGGTACGGAGCCGGGGGAGGCGGCCGAGGTGGACCCGCAGCGGCAGGCGGCGCTCAATTTCATGCAGGTGTGTGTGGGGGGGGGCTGAGGGGAGGGGGAGGGGGAAAGAGCAGGAGGGCGAGAGAGCGGGGGAAGGGAAAGGGTCATTGGGCGGTGGGAGTGCGGGGAAGGTGGTGGCTGGAGGCTGGAAGCTTGGCTGAGCTGGGCTCGGGCGGGGCAAGCGTCGGGGGTTGGACGGGGGGGCGGGCGAGCGCGTGCGGGCAGCAGGACAAGGGCTCTGGGAAGGGGTTGGTGTGTGTGCAACTGGCCTGCGGTAGACGCGGCGGAGGGTACGACGGACAGGGGCCGAAACGGGCCGAGGCTGGGGTGGGCTGGGGCAGGGGGAGGCGAGGGAGCGCGGGCAGCAGGCTAAGGGCTCTGGAAGGCGTGATGCGTGGCCGGCCGTCGAAGGTGCGGGGGGCGGCGACCGTGGATGGATGCGCGCCTGCTCTGCACACGACTCACAGGCGCCATCCCTGCGACTCACCTCCGTTCGAACCACCCCCACCGCTCCCAGCCACACACCGCACACCACCCACCACCCCACTACCCATCGGCCCTCCTCCCCCCCAGAACATCGACCTCAACGCCTTCGACCCCGCCTCCGAGGCGCCCGTGGTGATGCCGCTGCCCGCCAAGGCCTCCTCCGCCAACGGCATGAAGGCCATGTTCAAAAAGGTCTTCACCTGGGGCGGCAACAGCCCGCCCAGGGACTCCATGGGCGCGGGCGCGGGCGCCAACTCGCGAGCGTCCCAGTCCACGCGCGTCCGCGGCGGGCCGGCGGGGCCCGAGGCGCCTGCGGCGGCGTCGGCGGGGGTGGCTGCGGGTGCGGCGCCCGGAGGCGAGGGGCCGGGGCTCGAGCCCGGCCTGGACCCCCAGGTGGTGGACCCCTCCCGGCCCGACCACACCAAGGTGCTGCAGCGCTTCCTCAAGGACCTGGTGAGTGCAAGGGGGGCGGGGGGGACGGGGAGGGGGGGAGGGCGGTTGGAGGGGGTGTGTGGTGGGGAGGGGGGCTGGAGAAGGAGAGGGGGCTGCAAGGGGTGATTGGGACGGGGGCGCCAGCGCAGGGGGTGTTCGCTGTGCGGGACCCGTAGCTCTGACGCTGAATGGATGTCTTTGCCACAGCGCCCTGCGCTGCTCGTCTGACCCACATCACCCTAGACCTAACTTCCTTTGTCTTTGTCCTTTCGTCGTGTGCCCCACAGGACCTGGCGCACTGGCAGCCGGAGAGCGACGGGCCGCTGGAGGGCGCCTCCACACCGGCGCGCTCGGTCCAGCGCGGCCCCTCGCCGCCCCGCAGCCTGCGAGGGAACGGCAGCCCTGCGCGCTCGCGGGCTTAGACACGCGGGGCACGTGGGGGCACGGGGGTTACGCAGTGTGGGGACGTTGCTTGCGGACGCGACATGTACAGCATCCGGTACAGGGGTGCTGTGCGTGCGAGTCGGTTGGGGGCATGTAGCGTGTGGGTTGGGGGCAGAGGCTGGGCGCACGCGTGGCGCTGGCAGGTGGTGGTGGGAAGCGGGACGGGGTGGGGTTTGTGGGCGAGGGCGGGCGCAGGGCTCAAGTATGGATGGGTTCATATGAGTATTATGTTCAGGGCTTTCCGGCCCCAGCAATGCGGCGTGACGGCAAACTTCGACCGTGTGATAGCTTGACGCTTGCAGGACTGGTAGGTTGTGCGCGGACTTTTCCCAGCCGTCAGGCTGTGCAGCGTAAGTAGCTTGTTGATTGCCAGCCGGTCAGGGATGGCGGGTACGGGGCGCCATGTGCCGTTGTGTGTGGGCTGCTCCTGCTCGCAGCTATGCATTATGCCATCTAAATTGTGCGCTGGTGCGATGTGGGTGTAGGGCTACAACTGTGCTGCGCTCTGCTGTGGGTTGACACCGGGGAGTCTATTACCGCAAGTACCGTATCCTGTTGAACGGAGTTGTGGTTGTTAGGGTCGCGAGGAGGGTCAGAGCTCAGAGACTGGCTCACAGCTGGGACGATGGGGAGCGCTTGTCAAGCGCGTGTGCTTTCCACGCATGGGAGCTTGGGGGGCGAAGGGGGCCGAGCGTGAGACGTCACTGCAAGTCACTCGGAAGTTTTTGGGCTGAGCCGCCGCCGTCAGGCTCTTCGGGCGGCGAAGCCCCCCGAGATTACCCCGTGTCGGCGTGCGTGTGTGCCTGCGTCACGCATGAACTCGCGATTCACGCCCAGCCCGCGATGCCACAAGCTCGAGCTTTCTTATCCCTATCCCTATCCCTATTCCCTGCAGAGCAGAGAAACGCATCGACCCCGCTTGTCGGTGCTGGTCAACACTGGTCCAAACGCCATTTAAGGCCTCTTCCTGCCACCAGCTCACAGCACTCCCAGCCCTAGCGCAACGGCGGAGTCAGCCTGCAGTGGAAGATCCCGTATGCGGGCCCCAAGCGCTCTCGAAGTCCCAGCCCACAGACAACAACTCAAGACAACGCCACACGCCGCCTCACACAGCGCCGACCTACAAGCAAGCACCTTTGAGCTCCCCCTGCGTCCCCCCCAGAGCTCGCCCCAAAGCTGCCCCCCAGGCTCCTGACAAGCTCGCCCCACAAGCTCTGCCACAATCCCCCTCAGCCCCTCCCCCAAGCTCACCCCCAAGGCCCCAAGCTTGCCCCCAGAAGCTCACCCCCAAAGCACCCCGCCCCCCAACGCCCCCCCTCCTCCTTGGAGGCTCCCAGAGAGCACCAGCAAGCTCCCCAGATGAGACGCCAGCTTCCCCAAGCTTCTCCCCCTCCCTCAGCTCCCCTCAGCTCCTGCCAAGCAGCTACCCGCAGCTTCCAGGCAGCTTCCCGCACCTGCCCCAGCTACCCCGCAGCCTCCCCACAGCTGCGCCCACCTCCCCGCGCCGCCCAAGGGCCGCCCACGCGCCTGCGCCTCCGCGGCGCGTTGGGGGGGGCGAAGCAGCGGTGGGGGAACGTGTTTGGTGTGTGGCTCCCATATGCCATGCGGGAGTTTGGTCTAGTGGTATGATTCTCGCTTAGGGTGCGAGAGGTCGTGGGTTCAATTCCCGCAACTCCCCTATTTTGCTCTGCGCCGCCTCAGCTCAGCAGCCCTTTCGCTCGCGCTGTTGGCGTCCGCGGTGCTGCCCTTCTGGCCAGCCTGGGTTTCCTGCTGCTCCGCGGACGACTGTGGGTGGGGACCGGTCGGCTTTGTACTGGTACTTTTGTGCACATGTTGAGTATGGGCCACCTCAGCCGCAGCCTCAAGAGGCAAGCTCCATAAGGTCACGCTTCCGTAAGTATACGTGCGCAGACAGGGACCTCGCTGTGCTGGCCCCTGGCCGCCAGCACCTGAGCAAGCAGCCATCAGCCCCCAGGTGGGGAACGGGATTCGCCATGAGGTACTGCACCCCGCCCTACACTCGTGCTCAACTGCACACGTTACACCTGTTGAGGTTTCACTCTCCACCCACACTCCACTTCATCCCACAGCTGCAAAGGGCTGCAACGCCTCACCATGCACGATTACACCGTTCAAGGGTTCAACAGCTCCTGAACGCCACGTGGGTCCGTAAGCATTGTTGGATGTCCACGGATGGCCATGGATGGCACACAGATGGGATTCGCCCGACCTGCAACCCGCCCTGCACTCGGTACTGCACCCCGGCAACCCGCCCTGTACGCGTGCGCAACTGCACACGTCACACTGGCAGTCAGCCGCATGTTGACGCACGGCTTTACACTACATGGCGCGACAAGAAGGTTGCAGCAGTACCGTATGCTGAAGAGGGATAGAGCAAATGCGCCTACAGCTCTGGCATCATCACACTAATCTCGGCTCTCACCTCTTACCTCTTCGAACTCCTGGACAACTCCTCGGCGCCCACACCACCTCATCGCAATCCCGGACGCCACTCCAGCAGCTTCGCTCTCCAAAGCGCCCGATCTAGGGGCCGGATCAGCACCCCTGCATCCGTGCCTCTTCCTTCCCTGCATCTTCACCTGCGCCAATCCTTCCTCTGCACAACGCCCATGTAGGGGTCCAAGCCAGCTCTTGAGCCCCGCCACGTGGACCTTTCGCTACCTCAACCTGCTTACTGGTACACTGCAATTCCGCTCAACGGGCCGAGCCCTTGCAACCAGGGCCGAGCCCTTGCAACCAGGGCCCTGATCCGCGACCACTGGCACCACCCCCAGGCCTCCTGAACCGGCAATACGTGGACCGACGCCACGGCTGCATTTCAATCCCACGAACAGCCATTATGTCCGGTACCCATGCGCCCCACCTACTGGCCTACCGGTACTAAACTCTCCACAGACCCCCCTCCCTTGAGCAAGGCGCAGTTCACCTCGATATGCGGTCGGTCAGTTGGTCTCTATAACGCATGCAGACACCGCTGAAGCCATTGCTCCACCTATGCGCATGAGGTAAGCAAGTTGACGTATGACCCAACGAAATCAATCCCACACAAACAGACACTTGGCACGACTCATGGATTGGGCCTAAAGGAGGCGGACCCGCAGCTCCGCCCACCGCCCGTCCCCTTGGTCGTCTTTATGCCTGCGCGCCAGCACAGCCCCTGACGCATGCAGGCTTGCAGGGGCCATGAAAGGCCTCCCGTAATCGTGATGCGTGCCACGCTCAGTCTGCCTCGCACCCTGTCCACCCCTACAGCTCGCCCCCAACCTTTGCTTCTCTTCTTGGCCCCGAAGCCCAAGCGACTAGGCCGTACGTCCTGCCCCACCCCAACCAATGCTCAGCCCTGGCAAGTCGCGGAGCGTGGGCCAATGGCGACCTAGCAAAGCGATACGTGCAATGAGAGGGCGGTGCATCAAGCATGGGAAAGCGACGCTGACTCGGCCATTGCTGTCCTCTACCCCACACACCAACACAGTCTAACGAGCTACCGCGTTGAAGAAGAGATACAGATATGACCACCAACAACTAAGGAGGCAGTAGAAATGAAGAGCGGGCGTCTGTTGGAGTGGGGCTGCGAGTGCGCAGGCATCCCGCGTTTGGGTTCCAGCGATCTCCTCGCCGCCCTCACACGCGGCACGACTAGGCTATGAGAGACACGTCATGAGATGGCAGTACGAGAGTCCAGGAAGCGGTAACGGTGACCTTGACGGCCAAAACCCGCGGCGGTAAACAAAAGCGCGGCGCACACGGCAACGCAACCCGCTCATACAGCGTGGCGAGCATTTGAGTAGCTCAGCCCCATATCCCCGTGCGCAAACCCGGGCGCGTTCCATCATGGTAGCTTGCCCCGTCTGGCTACCTACAGCACCGCTCCATGAAACGGAGCAGGCGAGTCGTACAAACGTACATGCATGTAAGTCGAAGCCATGAAAGCCTTGACAACGGAAGTCCTCACACTACCTTAACCGCCAAACACGAGCCAGTACGGTCAGCTCAGAGTGGTAAGGCGTCCTAGATTCTAGGACACTGGCCGCGTGAAATGCCCGAGGGCCTTGCAAGCATGAGCGCTACAGGCACAAAGGGCCCGGACGTTCGTAGTCCGGTTTGCCATGGGCCTTCATCGGGCACTCGGCCAGACTACACCGAGGCTTGCGCTGCTCCGGGACTTGGCTCCAGCCCGTGTCAGGCTCTCAGGCATAAGCTATCCAGCTAGAGTTGATGCGACACTTATAGTCGCCCACACGTTGCTGCACGAAAGCCCCGGCACGCGGTTGCGTCCGGGCGCATGTGGGTGTCGCTCATGCGGCGACGGGGAAGCAGCGCATGATGGGCTCACGGTCAAACCTGCGAGCAGCCCAGGGAGGGGGGATCCAAGCCTCAACCAAGGCCCAGGGCCAGGAATCACACCCCGGCAGCCTCCCCTCACCCATGGCCCGTGCCGGGTCCACGCGCCGCCCCAACTACCAGCGCGCAACCCTCGCCCCGCCCGCACCTGAAGTTGGCCATGCTGGGGACCCAGGTGGAGCCCGAGCCCGTCCGCGAGGCAGGCAGCACGGGGTGCGGCACGCTCAGGCTCGACTGCGCCGCAGCGGGCGGCACCGGCGGCGCCGCGGGCGCCAGGCCGGGCGGCCGAATGTCCCCGCTCAGCGCCGCTGCGGCGGCAGCAGCCGCGGCCGCGAGGCTCACGCCTGGGCCGTTGCCCGCGCCTGAGGCGTACGCGTTGCGGCCAGCGCGCTGGTTGTCGCCCCGGCGGCCGCCGTTGGCGTTGGTGCCGTTGGGGGTCCCGTTGCCGTTGCCGAGGGCCGAGGCGGCGGCGGTGGCCGCCATGGCCTGCAGCTGCTCGCGCGGGATCTGCAGGGACGTGTGGGCGCTGTTGGGCACGCTGTAGGCTCCGGAGCCCCCGTGCTTCTTGATCCACCTGCGAGGTTAGGCCGAGATGAAGCACCCGGTAAGCGGTGTGGAGGGAGCACTGGAGAGCGGTCAGAGTGAGGGCCACACGCCAAGGAAAGGGATGGAACGCTTGGATGGCGAGCCCGCAGGACTGAGGAAGGCAGTCGCCAACGCAACTCCCGCTGTAGCGCACTTGCGCAGGCGGCTGATGAAGGGGTGGATCATGAAGAAGCGGTGCCGTACGCCATCAGGCGACATGTACACCTGTCGGGGTAAGGGATGCAGTCGCACAGGCGACGGCGGTCAGGAACGGTGGCACGGCATTGAGACCGGACAGCCGACACCGAGCCGCTCCCCTCCGGTCTCTACCCCTTCCTCTGCCGGGCCCCTCCGCCCGCCAAACCCTCCGACCCGCCAAACCCTCCGACCTCCTTGCCCGAACCACCGCCAGCCCGACCCCCTGCCCTGACAGTCCCTAGCCACGGCCCCCAGCCCACAACCCAGCCCCCCCTCTCGGCCCTGCTCCTCGGCCCCGCCCTCGGCCCCTTTCAGCCGCACCTGGCTGGCCTCATCGGCCGTGGCGGGCAGTGCGTCCACGCGGTGCCAGGCGTAGGCGCCAATCTCCCACAGCGAGTGCGGCTGGAACTCCTGGGTGGTGGGGTCCAGCCCCGTCACGATGTACAGCTTGTGGCGCTTGCCGTCGGCCGTCACCTGGCCCGGGGCGCAGCGGGAGGGCATGGGGGTTGTTGCGGGCATGGTACCGGTATGACGGGACCGCTCAAGCGTGATCGCACAAGCGTGATCGCTCAAGCGGTGCTAGGGAGTCCCAGCGGCCTCCGCTCCTGCCCACCCCCTGCCCACGCCCCACCTCGAGGTAGTGGTCCTCCCGCAGCTTGGACTTGATGTCGTACCCTGTCTCCTCCAGGACCTGAGGTCAGGTGAGGAAGGGCAGCGGAATCCCGAGACCGCACATAGGTCAGCGCGCAGCGCCATCGCCCGCACACGTCAATTGCGCCTGCATCGACGATGATGTGCCGTTCCGCGTCCCCACTCTTCCTCCGTGGAGCGGTGCAGAGCCCGAGCCCCGAGCCGCACCTCGCGCACGGCGCAGTCGGCCTCCTTCTCGCCCTCGTTGACCTTGCCGCGGGGGAAGCCCCAGCCCATGCTGCTCTTGTTGCCGCGGACGAGCAGCACCTGGTCGGGACCGGGGGACCAGGGACCCGCGCCGCAACCAGGTCATGGGATCCACCGGGCCTCACCACGTACGGCGCCCTATCCAAGCACACATCAAGACCGGCTCCCGACCCACATAACTGATTCACGTGGTCGACCCACATGGCTGTCACATGCCAAAGCCCCACCTGCTCCATGGCTGCGTCGAGGAGGATGGCTCCGTACACCGGGATGGACTGCTTGTAACGCCGGTAGTCCTCCAGATAGGCCTGCAGGTTGGGCTGTGGGGAGCGAACAGGGGCAGGGAAGAGGCCGTCGGTGCCAAGGGGACGGAGTCCCGGGGTGGCACGGGCAGGCTGGTTGGCATTGTACCGGTAGTTGGGGGTGCAGTTCTCAAGCGTACCCGCAGCGGGCTGAGCGCCTCGCACTTGCGGAAGAGCGGCTCCGCGAAGGTGGTGTAGGAGGAGTAGTGCTTGAGGTTGACGCCGTTATCGCGCATGGCTGGGCGAACCTTGTCCTGCAGCGGCGCGCAAGAGTGAGCCTTCAGGGGTCCAGCGCACTTGACCTTGCCCCGCGGCCCCCCCACCCCCCCTATGACAAAGCCGCTGGACAACCCCCCCAGCCCCCCCCCGTCTCCCTCTGTTGCTTTGGCCTGTCTGGCCCAGCCACGCGGTCGTGGCCTCGCCTTACCTCGTAGTACCACCAGCACTGCTCGACGAGGAAGAAGAGCTTGTCCTTGCTCCTACGCGACCAGAGGAGCGGCTCCAGGATCGGAACGCAAGCAGAAGTGTATGCGAAGCTGTTCCCCAGCTAGCGGAGGCCCGGAGCACCCATACGCACAGCGCATCTTTGGGCGCGGTCAGAATGAACTTGGCGCACAGCTCCTCCAGCAGCTTCTTGGACGGCTCTTCGACCGCGGCCGTAGCCATGCTCGAAGCGTCTGACATCGTCGTCATTTTGTTCTGGTCGTGAAGCCCTCGCTTCCGCTTTCTGCCGCTCAGCTCCTGGCACTCAACTCTCCTCCCCTTGGGAATGTCAATAGTGGGCTCATGCAGCTGAGGGCTCTGTGGGGCGCCTGGAAGGCTCCGGCGCCAAATGGCGCTGCGCAGTACTGCAAATTCGGGATGCTTTCAGAGAGCGGAGAATGCCCGCCCGCATACCCCTTCCGACGCTGCTAACACGCTGCAGGACAGCAGGAGCTCCACGATAACATAGCACCCGCCTGGAGTTTCTCGACACCAACATCTGGCATCCCAACCCAACTCCAGGAAGCGTTCTTTCGCGAGGGGCCGTCGCTAGACCACAACCTGCCTCCGAGCTCCGATCTGCTTGCGAAAGGGGACAGTCAACTTTCGCGCGCTCGACAATCTTCTGCCCAGCTCGTCTAGTCTAGCGGAGACCAGCGAGACAGCGCGGGAGGATGGCGGATCGCGATAAATCGCTTGAGAAGAAGCTGGACCTGAGCCTGGACGACCTCATAAAGCAAAAGCAAGCTCACGAACCCAGAGGCAGGAATGCTCGAGGGGCCGCTGCTAAGGGCACCGGCGCTGTGGTGCGGGGCGGTCGCAACGCACAGGCGCCCAAGGTGATCGGCAAGGCCGCAACGGTGCGTGGAGGCGGGCATGGATCGGACATGTTGTCATACCGCGGCCTCCGTCCAAGCCCCGCATGTGGCCTCGCTGCTGGTGGCATGCATTGTGGCACAATACTGGACATCGGGTCTGCTGTTTTGCGTTGGCAGACCAAACGCCAGTTCACCCGCCGTTGTTGACACCTTTCCCGCCTGTCCCTCTTCCTTCCACGTCTTGGCAGGCACGGGGGACGCCCGTGAAGGCTGGGATCGCCGGCAAGCGCCAGGTGGGAATCTAGGCACCTGAGGGGCGGAGCGCTAGCACCTCTGGCGCTTCCTTGCTCCCTGTCAACTCCTTGTAACCCCGCCATAATGTAGGCCATCCGCGCCAAGCGCCAGGCGCCCATCTCCACGGCGGCTGCGTCCCCAGCCACGCGCCGCGGCACGCCCCGCGCGCCGCTGCAGGCCAAGACCACCACCCTCAAGCGCCGCGGGTAGGCCCACGCATGCGCTCAGCAGGCCTGCAGGGACGGGGCCGGAGTGAAGCGCTAGGCCTAGCCTCCGATGTGGGTCGGTCTGATAGGCCCAGCCCAGCCCTCTCCTCCGTTCTCATCCCTTACCTCGGCCTCGCGTGCACTTTCAGAGCTGCGGCCGCCGCGCCTGCCACCCGCGCCGCCCGCGCCCCCGTAACGGTGGGCGGGGCCACCAACGTGCGCCGCAACATGGCGCGCCGCATCGTCAACAAGGCCGTCAACAAGGGCAAGGCGCCCGCGATGGCGCCCAAGCAGATTGGCGCCGCGCGGCAGGCGGCCACCGCGGCCCTGACCGGGCGTCAGCGCGGCGCCGGGCAGCGGCAGCAGGCCGCCCCCGTGGCCCGCGGGGGCCGCCAGCAACAGCAGCAGCAGGTGCAGCGGCAGCCGCGCCAACAGGTGGATGCGGTCTGGGTCGACGCACGGGGCTGCTGGCGTGGAGGAGGGCTGCGCGCATGGTGGAGAGCCGCTTCTCGCTCGCCCGGGGTCCTTCCGTGTTCTCTGGCACTTTCACAGGCCAGCTCCTTCTTACCTTGCCCGCTGTCAACCTACCCCGCCCCAGATCACCTACGCCCAGGCCGCTCCGGCGCCCCGGCGTCAGCAGCAGCAGGTCATGCAGCAGCCGCGGCAGCAGGCGCCGGTGTCGCTGGCCCGCCGCATGCGCACTCAGCGGCAGCAGCAGCAGATGGCGGCGCCGGTGCGCGGCCAGCAGGCCGTGGGGAGGCGCGGCCAGCAGCAGCAGGTGGTGGTGGTGCGGCAGCAGCCGCAGCGCCGGGCTCAGCAGCAGCAGCAGACTCGGGTGGTGGTGCAGCAGGCGCCCATCACGCGCGTGCTGCCCGCGCCGCGCCAGCAGCAGCAGCGGGCGATGCTGGGGCGCGTGCAGCAGGGCGGCGTGCGCAAGGTCGGCCGCGTGCAGCAGCAGCAGCCGCAGCAGATTGTCGTGCGCCAGGCGCCGGCGCCCATCGGCCTGCAGCGCCGCGCGCCGGTCTTCTCCGGGCCCGGCCCGGCCAACAACGGCGGCGGCAACCGCCGCGGGGGCCGCGCGCCGCCCATGCAGCAGCACCAGGCGCCGCCACAGCAGCACCACGCGCCGCAGCAGCAGCAGGTGGTGGTGGTGCGGCGCATCGTGCAGATGCCCCCGCCCGACGCCATGCAGAACTACGGCGGGGGCGGCGGCCGCCGCAGCGTGCCGCAGCTCGAGGCGCAGCAGCACCTCAACTACCTGCAGCAGCTCCAGCAGCTGCAGCGCGCGCCCCTCTACATGCAGCAGCAACCGCTCATGCAGCCGCAGCAGGTCCGCGGAGGCGGAGGCGGCCGGGGGCGCCGCGGCCGCCGGTAGACGCCGGCGGCGAGGATGCCGCTGGGCGCTGCCGTTGCGAGGGCTCTGGCGCTGGGCGCCCGGCGGTCTGGGGGGGCTGTACGGTATGGAGCGGCGCCGCACGAGGTGGAGGAGGAGGTGGTGGAGGAGCTTCGCGGCAGCACCGCCTGGCGAGGGGGGTCGATACCCGGGGCAGGGTGGGGTAAGGGTAAAGATGGCGTTCGAGGAGGCGTGGTTGCTTCCGGGGGGACATGCACAGCAGGACTGAGCTAGAGTGGCTGGCGTGTGGGCAGAAGGTTTCCGTAGGAAGCGCTTTGCCTGTGGGCCGCCTTACATGGGACTGGCCACCTCCGCAATGTATCCAGAGTATGGGGGGCGCTGTGATAGTGCAAGTGCGGCGAAAGCCAGGGCCATACGGCTGCCCGCTGCGGAACAAGGGGTAAATGGCCGTAGTCTTGCACCGTTTGTGGTTACGGTATGGTCTGGATGTATAGGAGTCGCCGCGGCGGTGGGACGAGTAAGCAGACGGCTGTTGGCGAGACGGCGGCAGGCGCCAGGCATACGTAGGGGCTGATGTACAGGGGCCGAGACTGGACTCGCATGAAGAACCACCCAGTTCCCTTATCTCTTTTCGCGTGAGCGGCTTTGTTCTTGCTGTTGACGTCTGACTCCCAACCGCTACCCGTGAGCGCCATCCGTGACCTCGCATCGAGACCCGTGAGCTGCCATCTGCTAACTTTATCAAGCGGACCACCGTCCGCCAGTTGCTCATTCTAGCTTTGCACACTTGCAGGTTTCAGCGCTAACTGGGGCGTCACCTGCAGAGAAACCCCTCTACTTCGCAGAGATTGAGCTCGCCCATCAGGGTTGCTTTTGAATCCAGGCTTCCATGTGCTGCGCGGTCGCAAGCCAGTGCGGGGCCAGCTGGGTGGCATGGGCGAGTTGTACGCAGGAGTCGAGGGCTGAAGCGGTGGCCCCCCGGGGGGGCACTGGGTCCGGCCGGGGGACCGCACGGTAGCCGGGTTGATGTGGGGGCAACGGTGCTGGCGTCCGGATGGTCTCAGCCGTCCCAGCAGGCAGCAGCGCAGGGGCGGGCACATGAGCACAACACGGAGGCTGACACCACCTACCGGGAGGCGAGCTAGGCGGTCCAGGGCGCTGCACGACGAGGGAGCCCTCTCAACCAGCCCAGCGGGACAGGAAACGGCGCGGCCGGCTGGACGGAGGGCACAGGGCTCCTCGTGAGCCATGAAAAGGGCAAACCCACCCAGCTGGAAGGCTCCGACCAGCAGGGAGCAGCGACGTACGACAACCCGCAGGGGCAAGGGTGCGAGGAGCGTGCAGGCACGAGACTCGTGGGGGCGTAGGGGACATAGGGCGTGCGTGGGGCACAGGGAGCTCGGGTTGATTGAGGGTTTCGGGGCACAGGGCGAGGGGTGCGGCGGGGGGCGTGTGGGGGGGATAAGGGGCGCCGAGAGCGCGAGGGACAAAAACAAGCTTTGCGTGGGCCCCAGGGGGTGGCGGTGTGGGGTGCGGGGCGCGAACGGGCAGGGGGGGGCGAGGGTGGTAGGCACAAGCAGGTGACAGGAACATGCCAGGGGTGGCGGGGGACGCTGTGGGCGCGGTGGGGTTGACGGGAGGGTAAGGGGTGTCGGGTGCTGGTCATGGACCAAGGGGGTTGCAAGGAGCGGGGTGCGGGGCTTGACGCTCCGCTCTACTCTGTCGATCGGGCTTTCTGGTTATTGCGTGTCCGCCATCATGCTAGGCGCCCGAGCTGTGGGCCGGCGCGTCGGTCAGCATGCCCGGAGCCGGCGCTGCCGAATGGCATGTTGGCCAGCAAGCCCGGGGCGCCCAGTGCCGGCCTGCGTGTCCGCCGCATGCGAGGGGCCCGCGCTACCCACTGGCGCGTCGGTCAGGTGCCCTATCAGCTCTGAACAATGCGCGCTTGCTTCCCGTGCGCTGTGGGCGAGGGGGAAAGGGGCGACGGCGAAGGGGCCGAACGATGATGCCAGGATGCCCCAGGCTCGGTGGTGTCCGGAGCCGCGTGTCCGACTGCCCGTAGCCCGGTCTGTTATCGCTTTCACTGCGCGAGCACGCAGCCGTCGCGCCAGGTGACGTCGCTGCCAAGCGTGCACGCGGAGCATGGGTGCATTCTAACTTGTGGTGCGCAAGTTGCCATGCGCGGCCTTGTCATCGTATTGCCTTACGCACTACTCGATGTGCTGGGGCTGGCGTCAGGTCGCCAGAAGTTTCGATCGCGAGCCGCTCAGTGCCCACTCGCGGCTCTGCGCCCCGACTTGTTCTCCTCATCCTCCCCTACATGTTATAAGTTGATGCTGTGTCTCTGAAGGGATGTCGAGACCCGACGGCTTTGTCGCAATCAGTCGCTTTTGCGCTCGGGCTCAATGCGCTTCCCCCGCTTACTGCTTATGTCTCAGCTGCGCTCTCCTGTTGTGCTGCTGTGCGCGGCTGGGTCGCGAGGATTCTGCCGACGAGGTCAGGACATCCTCCATTTGGCACTCTTCGGCCTCGCGCGCTGCAGCATTCGATCGCACGATGTCCGCGTCGTGTTGCGTCCTAGCGGTCTGTTCGCAGGGCTGCCTCTAAGAGCGTGCGTAGAAGAGTGAAGATTTTTTCACTCGTACCAGGGGTGGGTCTTCGGGCCGATCCGTAAGGCTCTGTCCCATCGTGGATGGGCGAGCCAACCACTGAGCTGCGCTGCAGTCAAGGCTTGTCCCTTTTTTCTTGAGGTTATGTTTCTAGCACGCATCGCTGGCGATCTCGAAGTAAGACGCGGGACGTGTGGGTCGCTCTGCGTGAAGCTTTGGGTGGGCCGGCCCGGCAGGGGGCCGAGGATGGTCGTGGGGCGGGGCGGGACATCTCCACACGGTCGACCTGCGACAAGTGTCGCGACTACCGCTCTTCCCGCAGATGTAAGTTGCCTACGTTTCGATCGCAACATCGCGGTCGGTTCGGGCCTGAGCGGGCAACGTTTGACGGAAGTCGGTGTGCACCATCCTGCTTAAGTGCGCTCACGTTGACGGAACTCCCTTCCCCGCAGCACCGCTAGCTAGTGCGCGCAGAAGGAAATAGCCTTGATCACATGAGCGCGCGAGCCCAGGGCGTGGGACAGGGCCCCGCTCGTCCGAGCGAGCTGCATGTCAGACAGCCTAAGATAGCACGAAACTCAGAATTGACGAGCAGTGTCCCCCAAGACGCGATTGCAAGGGCGTAGCCCCGTTTCCCACCCTCCGGGTGAGATTAGGGGCAAGCCAACCCACGTACCAACTGCTTCCCGACCCCTAGGCTCGCGGGTCACACCCTGCCCGGCCACACAAACCCCACGTAACCTGTGGCCTGGCCGTCCGGCGTCCCCCGCGGGCAAGCGGGGCAAGCTGGCGAGGGCGAGGGGGCGCTAGCGCGGGCGAGGAGCGGGGGCGTGGGGGCGGAGGGGGGTGAGCGAGGGGAGGGGAAGGAGGCGGCGGGCGGGGCGGCACCATGAGTTGTCGTTGGCGGGAAGGTCAGTCTCGACAAGGTCTTGGCGACACGCAGCGTGCGCCACACTCCTCCTCCTCTTCCTCCTCGCACTTGACATGTAACGCATACTTGCGACAACTATGGATCTCCTGCTTATCGCGACCGTGCTCCTGGCCGCATGGCTGGTAGTAGTTGCTCTTGCCAGCAAGCCCGCGAAGAAGGCATCAACTCCAGGAGCGAGCTCGGATGGCGTTGCAAACAGTAATCTGTGCACAGAAAACTGTCGGGGATGGCATTCACCCGCACCTAGCGAAACTTGCCTACGCACCCGAGGAAGCGATGCCAGGCAAGTGAATGACACAGAGAAGCGCGTGCAACGCAAGGACTTTGCTTACACGTGCCGCAGGGACCGTTAGCGTGGGTAGGGTCGCGGCCCCAGCCCCCGGCGGAGGCGAGCCACCTCCCGGCACGGCCGCTGGTGGCCACAAGAGGGCGCAGAACGACCGACTGATGCTCGAGACCCGCAAAATGGTCGCCCGCGAGGTCTCTGGGTCAGCTGGCGCTCGGCGCTCGGAAGACCATCCGGGTATGTATGTGTTTACGGTATGGCGGGACTTAGGCATCCGCGTGTCTTTGCTGGGGGGCCTAACCGTTACCCGTGACCGCGACCCGTGACTCGCATCGAGACCCGTGAGCTGTCACCTGCTATCTATATCAAGCGGACCACCGTCCGCCAATTGCTCATTTTAGCTTTGCACACTTGCAGCGCCAACTGTTGTTCTCATAATTTCAGCCATGCAGGCTCGCGGAGCCCCGGACGGCCCCGACCCCCGCGGTCAAGGCTTCGGCCGTGGCCGCGGGCGGGGACGAGGCCGAGGCGACCCGTCCCAACAACACTCGAACGCTCAAGATTCTGGCGGCCGTGGACAGGGGTGGCCGGCCACCCCTGGCCGTGGACGCTCTCGAGGAAGGGCGTCGGGCGGGCACCCCCAGGCGCCGGGCTCGCAGGCCGGACCCAGACCGCACGCTGGCGCGGGCCGGCGTGGCTCGCCTGAGCGGCGGTCCGACCGCGAGGGAGACACCTTCGACACCTTTGCGCGCCTGTGCCGCCTGCCACAGCTGTTCCGGCCCAGCGAGGTGCGTGCCGTGGGGTTGCCACGGGACGTTGGAGGGTCGAAGGTGTAGGCTCGAACCTGCTGCCCCCTTCCCCCACGGCCCACCCCGGCCCCCATACCCACCCCGCCCCCCATCTCTCCCTCCTCGGCCAGTTGCGGGACTTCCTGGGCGCCGCCATTGCGTGCCTCTCGGACACGGCCGCGCCCGACATGGCCGACAGGGCCCTGCAGGCGCTGTGCGGAGTGGCCCCGCCGCCCCCCCGGGGCAACGCCGGGGGCTCGGCCCCGCCGCCCAGCAACGCCCCCGCGCACCTGGCCCTGGTCATGCAGACCCTCAGGGAGCGCCACCACAACGGCAACTTCACCCCCCAGGTGGGCCCGTGTGTGGCTGATCCGGCCAGCAAGCAGAAGGGCGCAGCCGCTCTTGTTGCCAGGAATGCCAGCCCCCCCGTCCCACCGACTTCTGCCCGTTCCCGCCTCCCACACTGAACGGCAGATCTTTGCCGAGCGCGCCCTGCCCCTGCTGCGCCTGCTGAGCCACCCCATGCTACGCGGCTCCCTCAAGGCGCACTGGGTCAACCCTCTGTACGACAGCGTACTGCACTCCATGGACTGGGGCGGCCTGGCCGCCGCCTACACGGCCCTGGCGGATGGGGCGCTGGAGGCACCGAACTTCCAAGCCGCGGCCGCAACTGAGGTGCGGGGACAGGCAGCCGCCCCCGCCCGGCGGCTATTTTGCATAACGCAACTCAAGCCCTTACCTCTTGGCCCACCAGGGCTCTGCCTGGGTGCCCGAGGGCTGGCTGGACGTGCTGGAGCCCCCCGCGGCGCTGCTGCATGAGCTGCTGGAGCGCTTCCAGCGCCCCGAGCAGCGGGAGCCCCTCACCGCGCCCGCGCCAGAGCTGCCCCCGCCAGCGCCCGACGGCAGCAGCGTGCCGCCGCCGGCGCCTGTCGGCGCCGCCCAGGCGCTGGCGGCGGCGGTGCAGGCCCTGTACGAGCAGCATGTGGCGGGTGGCGGTGACGGCGGCAGCGGTGGCGGAGGCGCGGGCCAGCAGGCGGGGCGGGCGAGGCGACTGCGTGAGGCGCTCCGCTCCGTGGGGCAACAGCTGCGCCTGGGGCAGGTGCGGGGGCAAGCAACGCGGGCAAGGCGCACGTGGGGTATTGCGGTACACGCTTGTCGCTGCCTCCTTACCAACCAGCAAGCAACTCCAGTCCCGCCCCAAGACCTGTCTGCTCTGCTACCGCTACCCCCCAGTCCCGGCGGGAGGCCCTGGACGACGCGGAGGCGGCGCAGCGGCGGCAGCGCGAGGCCGCCAACACGGCGGTGCCGCGGGGCGACCGGGCGGCGGCGGAGCGACTGCGGGACCCTGGCCACCTGCCGGGTGGGTGCCGGCTCCGGTCAGCAGCAGAGCACCAGCAGGGGCTGGCGCCAAACCCACTGAGCGCTGACCTTCCAAGGCTCTGGCCACCTCCATCTATGTGCAAGCGCGCCACGGAGTGCTGACCCTTTCCTCGCACCGACTTGACCCTGCCCTGCTCTGTCCCGCGCCCCGTGTGCCCAGGCGAGCTGCGCCCCGCCGGCCCCCGCCATGACAACGACAGCGCGGACTTCACCGCCGTGCGGGTGGTGCCCACGTCTGGCGAGCTGCTGTGTGAGGAGCCGCCGTACCTGCCCAGCAACCGGTGGGTATGTTAACAACTCGTTAAAGTAATGCTGGGTCCAAACCCCTTCCAGACTTTTAAAACGAGGGCTCGAGCAATACCTCAAGCGCCCGGTAGTCCTGCTCACGCCCCCGTTGCCCTCGCTCCTCTGCCCTCCCCCGCGCCTGCCCCAGGCCCGGCTCCATGCCCCACCTGGCGCTCGAGCCCGTCCGTGCCCGCCTCGAGGTCAACTTCCGCCTGCTGAGGCACTGCGTGGTGTCGCCCCTGTCGGAGGCGCTCATCCGCCTCCGGCAGGCGGGGGGCCTGGCGCGCCTGGGCCCGGCGGCGGCGGCAGGGTCGGCCGCAGGTGCGCGTGCAGCGGCGGCGGCGGACCGGCTCCGCCTGGAGAATGGCGTGCAGGTGTTTACGTTCCGGGACGCGCGGTTCGAGGGGCTCGAGATGACCCGCCACGACGGAGCCGTGATCAAGGTGGGAGCGGTTGGCACCTGAGGGGATTGAGCTGATGCGGCGGGCGGGACTTGGCAGTATGCGTGCAACGGTCTCGGCCTGTTGACTCAAGGTCACTGCGCTGATTTCCCGTGCCGTCGACGGCCCCACCGCGTCGCCGCCAGGTCTCCTTTGCGCAGCCCACCACGGCGCTGCGGCAGGGCGGCGGCTCCAAGGGCGCGCTGTTCGCCTGGTGGCAACGCAGCAAGCGCCTCGCGCACGGCACGCTGCTGTGCTTCTGGTGGGAGCCACGCGCCGCCATCGCCACCCCTACCGGCGGCGGCGGCCCTGCCGGAGTGGTGCCGGGCCGAGGTCGGGGCGCCGGCCAAGTTGGAGCAGGGCCGGCGGCGCTGGGGCTGCCTGCTGCGCCCGCTCCGCACCTGGTGGTGGGGGTGGTGGCGCAGCGGGACGCCAGGGAGCTGGCGTACAGCCCTCAGCGGGGCGTCGTGGGCATCAGGCGGGTGCATCCTGGGGTCCAGGCAGCGGGGCGTGGGGGGCTGCCGGGTTGACCATTGCGCACCCTTGGCACATAGAGGCAGGGGGGCATGTGACCGAGGCGAAGGCTGGATGCGTGGGCCCATGCATCTCTGCCTCCACTCGCCGCCGTTCACCTGGTCCCCTCCCCGCCCCGACCCATGCGCAGGCTGGTGAACGCGTCCGACTATGAGCAGCTCCTGGGCGCCTGGCTGGAGGCGGCGGGGGGCTCGGGGGCCGAGGTGGTGCTGGTGCAGGAGCACAACTCCTTCTTCGCCTTTGAGCCCGTGCTCAAGGCGCTGCAGGCGAGTCCACGTGCGCGGGGTCCGCGCCTCTGGAGCCCTGGGAGCGCTGCAAACCAGGCCCCATGCAACGTTAGGTTTGGGGCACTGGCAAGCCCGCATACCGTACCGTTGCTGAACTTGATCTGCACTCAGAACCCTGGTCGAGATGGCCGACCGATGTCGAGCCTCGAGATGCTGACCAAAGCCCCACCACCGTACCCACCGCCGCCCGCTGCCCGTGCAGGGCATGTCCTCGATCCCGCTCTCGCGCTACCTGGTCCCGGGCTGCGAGGAGCCCCCGCCGCAGCCCCCGCCGCAGCCGCGCCCTCTGCTGCCCTTCCTCGGAGGCGCCCTGCCGGGAGGCGCCGGGTCAGCTGCTGCCCCCGCTCCCGCGGCCGCTGCCCCCGACCTGCCAGCCTACCTGGCCGACCGGCCCCTGGTGGACCTGCGCCACGTGGCGGACCGGGGCCGGGTCATGGAGCTGCCGCCTCAGGAGCGAACACGGTGAGGTACTGTGCGCTCTGCCGCCCTCCTCCGCCATGCATTGGCTCTACCGCACGCCGTGTTGCCTTCAGCTCGTGCGGTTCTCTGCTGCCTCTAACCAGCGCCCGTGCTCCCGGTCCTGGCCCTGATGCGCACAGGGTGCTCCAGGCCCTGGCGGCGGTGGATCTGTCCCAGGCCGCCGCCGCCCGCTTCCCCATGGCGCAGCTGCTGGCGGCAACCACCCTGGACCCCGCTCAGGTGCGTGAGGCATGCATGAACTTTGCAGCAGTGCCAAGCCCTTTCTGTAGCCTTGCCTTCGGGCGCCTGCCCTCCGCCTGCCCTCCGGCGACACCTCCGCCTCCATCTTTCCGCTTGGCTGAACTAGCTGAACACGCGCCCGAATGTTGCTTGCAGGCGGAGGCACTGCGGGCAGCGCTCAGCCAAGAGGTGGTCGTGGTGCAGGGTCCGCCTGGCACCGGTAAGCAGAAGCCCCGCTGACTCAACAAATAGGCATCCATCGCTGACCTGCTCGGTGCGATTGCATGCACACCGCAGGCAAGACCTTTCTCGGCGTCGTGCTGACGCGAGCGCTGCTGTGCAACACCCGCAACTCGGGCGCCGGCGCCGGCGACGAGGCCGGCGGCGGCGGCGGCTACCGTCCGCGGGGCCGCAGGGCAGAGCCCGAGCGGCCCGCGGCAGCAGCGCCCGCGCTGCCCGAGTGGATCGCCAGAGACGTCGGCGCCGCAGCTGCAGCGCCCGCAGGTATGTTCCGGATTCGAGTCTCCTTTCTTACAAGAGTACCGGCCTCCCTCAACCCGCACACCTCCTTCATGACTGCTCCGCTGGCCACACGCCTGCTTCCGCCCCGCTCCTGCCTCACGCCCCCGCAGGCGCGCAGGGAGCGCTGCCCGACGTGGGCCCGGTGCTGGCCGTGTGCTTCACCAACCACGCGCTCGACTCGTTCCTGCTGGACCTGCTCGACAGCGGCGTCACTGACAGCATCGTGCGCGTGGGCGGCAACAGCAAGAGCGAGCGGCTGCAGGAGTACAACCTGAAGAACCTGCAGGAGAAGGTGCGGCGGGTCGGAGGGGTGCTGGCTGTAGGCAGCTGGGCTGGGGGGAGGAGAAGATGAGGCGGCCGTGCGTGCGGGGCAAAGCTTCAGCTTCGGAGCCGGCTGGAGGGCTTGTGATGAAGTGGAGCGCGTGCCCTTCACCCCGCGCAGGCCGGCGGTCCGCAGCTGTGGCAGCTGTTTCGGCGCTCCGAGGAGCTGGAGGCGCGGGTGCAGGCGCTGAGCGCATCGCTGACGGAGCTGTGCGGCGGCAAAGCGCAGGGCAGCAGCAGGCAAGCACGTTGGATACATTCCTTGACGTGGACCCGCCCCAGACCCTCCATCCGCCCTTCGCCCCCCACATGCTGTGGCCGTTCCACCACACCTTATCCCCGACCGTAACCTGCATGCCCCTCTGTCCCGCCCCGGCACAGGGTGCTGCGGTGGGACGAGCTGGAGCCCCTGCTGCGGGAGCACCACCCCGAGCTGTGGGCCTCCTTCCGGCGCGGGGCCCGCCGCTGGAACCGCCAGGCCCAGCGGGGCCCACAAGAGGCCCAGGAGGGCGGCGGCGCGGCGGCGGATGCCGACGGCTTCACGGTGGTGGGGCGCGGCGGCCGCAAGGCCCGTCACTCGGACCTGGTGGCTGGGGACTGGCTGCGGGGCAACCCGGAGAAGGACTGGGCCGTGGGCCGAGTGCGGACGGCACAGGAGCGTGCGGCGGCGGCTGCCCGCACCGGTAAGCGCTGCCCGACCCCCACGGGTCAAGTTTGCCCGGAGCCCGGGTTGCTAGTCGGGCGGGTAGCCTAGTCTCGAACTGGTCGCCTTGTCCTGGCCTGTAAACCACGTGGCGAATGCGTGGGTGCTGCTGCAGGAGGCTGGAATGGCTTTCGGGAGGACGAGGACGAGGCAAGCGAAGGCAGCGAGGACGACGAGGAGGAAGAAGACGAGGAGGATGAGGAGGAGATCCGGAACGCTGCTGCCGCTATGGCGGGAGCCGCCGCCGCGCCAGACCACACGCAGGCGTGGGCGCGCGCCGGCGCCGGCGCCGGCGGCAGTGGCCCTGGTACCGTGGCGGCTGATGGCCCGCGGCCGGCGGCTGCGGTTGCCGCCACTCCCGGCGAGATGGCCGCACGCGCGGCCATGGAGAGACTGGAGAGGGAGCTGCGTGCAGCCGAGGCGGCTGTAGCGGCTGCGGCTGCACCATCGGCACCGCTGCGGCAGGCCCCGGCGGGACGCTTGGATGCGGCCACCGATGGGGACGCTGCCATGGAGACCCAACGCCAGGGCCGTGACCGCCAGGCCAGGGGCGGGCAGCAGGGTGGCGGTCCCAGCCCCGGCCCCGCTGCTGCTGCACCCCCGCCGGCGGAGGTCCGGGCCATGTGCGGGCAGCTGCGGCCGCTTGAGGAGCTGCTGGCCTCGGGTGACGTGTGGTGCATGAGCGTGTGAGCTGGGTTGAGGGTTGTCAACTGTAGTTTACCGTTATGCGCATTGTCCTGCAATGTATTGCGGGTCGTGAACCCCCACCCTCTGCTGCCCGCCGCTCGCCCGCAGCGCCGAGCGGCAGCGGCTGCACGGTCACCTGCTGCGCCTGCGCTACCTGGGGCTGCTGAGGCGGGTGGAGGACCTGCAGCTGGAGAACGAGGGCGTGCAGCGGGAGCTGCAGGCAGGTGTTGGGGGTTGCAGAGGGCACTTGCATTCAACATGCATGTACGGGACATTTCGCATGACACCCAAACGCGGTCGGCTTTATGAACCAGGTGCTACCCTACCGGAATCCTGTCTGACAAGCATGTGTGTGGTGCGTGGTACGGCATGCAGGCCGAGTACGACACCGCCGCGCTGGGCACCCTGCGGCGCAAGCGGGTGGTGGGCATGACTACGTCGGGAGTGGCGCGCATGCAGCGCCTGGTGGCGGCGCTGCGGCCCCGGGTGCGTGGCGGGGGGTGCGGGGCGTGGCAGGGGGCTTGAAGCTGCCCCTGGAACCCTGATGGGGCTTGAAGCTGCCCCTGGTGCCTCTCTCAACCCGGTGTACCATGTTGCACCATTTTGCCCCCCGTCCAGGTCCTCCTGGTGGAGGAGGCGGCCGAGGTGTACGAGGCGCACGTGCTGGCCTGCCTCAGCCGCAGCGTGGAGCACGTGGTGCTCATAGGTGGGCGGGCGGTGGAAGTGGGCCCCGGCAGGTGCATGTCGGCCACACATCAACGTCTCGGCCGTGACGGGGCGTGGGTCGGCTGCCATCAGCCATCGAACCCCCCCCCCGCCCTTTCCCCCGCTCCCTGTCCCTCACTCGCTCCCCAGGCGACCACGAGCAGCTGCGCCCCAAGCCGGACGTGTACGAACTGCAGGCCGTGTCTGGAAGGTACGGCACTCCGTACGTGTCTCCGGACAGCTGCCCTGCGTGTACCGTCCCCTTGATTGCTCTGGCGTCTGGCGATCCTGCACGGCACCCGCATCCAAGGAGCCTGACCCGGTCCTTGGATGCGGGTGCCGTGGGCACGTGTGGGGCCTACACGTGCCTTCCATACAACTTCCTCAGCTTCCCAATTGCTTCCGGACTTCCCGCTCCCACCTTCCCCAGCGGCCTGGACCTGGACGTGTCCCTGTTCGAGCGCCTCGTGGCGCAGGCGGGCTTCCCCGTGGCGGCTCTCGCGGAGCAGCGCCGCATGCGGCCGCAGATTAGCAGGTGCGTGCAGGGGCGAGGGCCCGGGGGCGAGGGCCAGGGCGCAGCCTGAACCTGGAGGCAGGATGCATTTGAACCGTCAAATCAACCCCTCTAGCGGCAAAGTCTACCGGTATCCACCGCTATAACCCTCTCCCCACCCTCCGCCCACCCGCAGGCTCATCCGCGACACCATCTACCCGCAGCTGCGGGACCACCCCCGCGTGCTCGCCTACCCGCCCCTGCGCGGCCTGGCCCACTCCCTCTTCTTCCTGGACCACGCCCAGCCCGAGGCGGGGGGCAGCAGCGGCGACGACCGCTCCAAGGCCAACGACTGGGAGGCGCGGTACGCGGTGGCGCTCGCCCGGCACCTGCTACTGCAGGGCTACGCGCCGGGTGGGTGCAGACTCGGAGCCCGGGGCACTGGATGGGTCGTAGCGCTATGGGTCGTAGCTCGTAGGGCAAGGGGGCTGGGGCCCGGTTGGCTGTGGGCGCAGGTCGTTCAGGGCAGGCCTGCTTCCCCACGTCGTGCGCTCGCCCTGACCAAAACGGTGCTGCGCGCGCCCGCTCGCCCTCCGCTCCCCAGAGGACATAGTCATCCTGGTCACCTACGCGGGGCAGCTGTTCCGTGTGAAGGCGGCGCTGGCGGCCTCCAACCTGCGCGTGCTGGTGTCGGAGCGGGACAAGGAGCAGCTGGACGAGGGTGCGTACGTGCTGTCGTGGGCGGGGTGCGTGGTCGGGTTGGCTGCTTGTGTTGCGTGCCCCGATGGTCTCATTGTGTCCCCCTTGCATGTGGGCATGGTCAGGAGAACGCATTGGAAGGGCTGATCAGAGGCCCAGGAGTCCTTGCCCTTCCAGACTGCTCAGGTTTTCCCACGGGAACCAACACATGGCTGTTTTCGACTTGGGCCCTGGCATGCCTTGTCACGCAGACGATGAGGCGGTGGACGAGCAGGGAGCCGGTGCCGCTGCCCCTGGAACGGCAGGGGCAGCCAGCGTCGCTGTCCTGCCCGACACGGCAGGTGGAGGTGGTGGCGGCGGCACTGCGGCCCCAAGCGGTGGTGGCAGGGGCCGGGGCTCTGGCGATCGCGGAGGCGGGGCAGGGCGGGGGCGCGGTGGGCGCGGGCCGCCGGGCGTGCCTGCTAGTGCGATGCGCAGTGGTTCAGGCGCAGGAGGCGGGCTGGCGTCGGGTCAGCGCGTGGTGTCGCTGCATGAGGGCATCCGAGTGGCGACCGTGGACAACTACCAGGTGGGTGGGTGGGTGGGCGCAGTGGGGGCGGTGCACGTGGGCAGGGGCTGGACTCGGTAGCGGCTGGGGTCAGCGGCCGAGCGCCAGAGGTAGGGGGAGACGAGTCCCTGTCACCCCCAGTGCGTTCCAGACCCGCTGATGCTTGTCGCCCCCAGGGCGAGGAGGCCACCGTCATCATCCTCAGCACCGTCCGCTGCAACGAGCAGGGCAGCATCGGGTAAGACGTCAAGGCAAAACCCGCCGCAGGCGATGCTCCCCAGCGCCCAGCCCATGCTCGTCCGCAATGTCGTACTACCCCCGATCCCCATCAGCCCCGTGCGCATGCCCCTTCCCGCCCCCAAACCCCATGCACAACCGCATCACCCGCATCGACGTGTTCCGATCCTTCCTCATCACACCCCTCCCCACCCCCCACAGCTTCCTGTCCATGCGCAACCGCGTCAACGTGATGCTCTCCCGTGCCCGCCACGGCATGGTGGTGCTGGGCAGCGCCGCCACGCTGCGCCGCGGCAGCGAGCGGCGGCGCGGGGCGGTGTGGCCTGCGGTGCTGGACATGATGCAGGCGGACGGCTGCCTGGGGCCGTGCCTGTCGGTGCGTGGGCGGTATATGGCACCGTAGTTGCAGGGATACGGGGAGGGCGCTGAGTGCAGGCATGCATCGTGCCAAGGCCTCGTGCGCCTAGCTTGGTTTGTTTCCCTCACGTCCCCTGCTCAGACGCGCTGCGTCAATCACGGCACGGAGACGGTGATTCGGGACGTGGACGACTTCCAGCGCCTGGCGGGGGACGGCGGCTGCGCGCTGCCGTGTGGGGAGGCGCTGCCCTGCGGCCACACCTGCCCGCGGTGCGTCTGGCGCCTCCTCGTGTCCTGGGCCCCCACATGAGCAGCCCGGTCTACACGGCGCTGCCATGGGGCTAGCAGGATCTACCTCAAAGCCCCTTGCCCAGAGTCAACCCAACTCATTATTCACCCCACACGTGCGCACATGCATCCTCCCCCGCCGCCCAGGCGCTGCCACGCGGACGACCGGGAGCACCAGCACGTGGTGTGCACCAAGCCCTGCCTGCGCCTGCACGCGCCCTGCGGCCACGCCTGCGAGCGCACCTGCGGCGAGGAGTGCGGCCGCTGCGGGGTGGCGCTGCCGGAGCCCTTCCGCCTTGAGTGCGGCCACATGGCGCCCGCGGGCACGGCGTGCTGGAGGTGCGTGCGGGGCGTGCGGTGCTTGCACGGCGTGCAGGGCGTGCGGTGCAGGAGGGCAGGGCCAGGAGCGCTGCGTGCGCAGCTAAGGGGCGGCTGGACAGGGCAGCAGGCGATGTTGACTCTCTTCTGCGCCCCACGGCCCTCCCATGACGCTGCTGCACAGACGCCACACGCCGGACGCCTTCAAGTGCCAGGCCCCCACCGAGGTCGTCCTGCCCGGCTGCGGCCACACGCTGACGCTGCCGTGCTGCGAGGCCGAGGAGGCCCGAGCCGGTCGCCTGGCCTGCACACAGCAGATGACAGTAAGCCTGCCGGCGTGCGGCCATGTGGTGACCGTGCCGTGTGCTGAGCGTGCAGAGCTGCTGCTGGACCCCACGCGCTGCCCTGCGCCGTGCGGCGCCGTGCTGGGCTGCGGCCACGCGTGCGGCGCCAAGTGCGGCAGGTGCATGGGCCGAGTGCTGCTGGGCGGATTTGGAGAGCTGGTGGAAGGTGCGTTCACGTGCGTGCGTGCTGCGATGGAGGCTGATTGGTGAGCCTTACGCCTCCGCTGACGAACGTCTTCCCCGTCCTGGCCCCTCAACCAGGATTCGTTCGGGAGCAGCCGGCCGCACTGCGGGACGCCTGGGAGCGCCGGGCGGGCACCGGGGGCGCTGTCCCGGCGGGCGGCGCTGCGGCTGCTGCCTTGGTCCCAGAGTGGATGCGCTTTGTGAGCCCCGAGGAAACGGGCAGCGCTTACCGCGGCCCGTGGCTGGCCTTCCTGAGGGTGAGCCAGCGTAACGGCACGCACCGGTGCAGCTAGCGCTATCGGGCCCGTCTCCACCTCAACTTGTCTTGCCCTTCCCCGCACTCCAGGCGCGGCTTCAGCGGGCTCAGGGCGCGGACGGCGCCAGCCCCTTCGCGCAGCTGCACATGCAGTGCAGCCAGCGGTGCAGCCGTCTGCTGGTGTGCGGACACGAGTGCGGCGCGCCCTGCCACGGCCCCGGCACGCCCTGCCGCGCCTGCACGCAGCCCTGCTGGATCCGCTGCGGCCACCACGCCTGCCGCAAGCCCTGCGGCGAGCCCTGCATCCCATGCGCCGAGCCCTGCGCCTGGGCCTGCGAGCACCGAGGCGTGTGCACCGCGCCCTGCGGAGCGCCCTGCGACAGGCAAGCACTGGCGCACAGGCAGATGAGAGGTGCTGAATGGCATCGATCGGTGGCCAACACGCGTGGTTATGCTGCCGCCCTCCCTGCAGGCTGCCCTGCGACCTCCGCTGCGCCCTGCGCCTGCCCTGCGGCCACCGCTGCCCGGGGCTGTGCGGGGAGCCCTGCCCGCCCGCGCGATTCTGCGTGCACCCGGACTGCTTGGCCAAGGCGGACGAGCGCGTGCTGGGCCAGGTGCGTGCGGCGTGCGGCGTGCCATTTGCTGTGCTTGTGGTGTGTGCTGCGCCTGGTGGGGTCCTCCGGCCCCATCCGCTATACCCATATGAGCGGCACACATCACCTGCCCTTAACATGACGCCTCTCGGCCCCCACTGCTGCCCCGCAGCAAGTTGACCTGGTGCTGATGCGGGAGCTGCGGGAGCTCACCCCGGCTGACGTGGATGAGGACCCGCTGCTGCTGCTGCCGTGCGGCCATGCGCTGCTGACGTCCTCCCTGGACGGGCTCATGGGTCTCGACGGGTGGGGCATGGGCGGGGCAGGGACTACTGCGGGACAGCAGGTCGGGTCAGAACAGGAAGTGGAAGAGGTCAGGGGCTACTAGTAAGTCTATGTGCGTCCTCTTTGCTTTGCTCTTGAACCTTGCCATGATGTTGTGCCGCCGTCTGTCGCCTCCCAACCCCGCAGCTTCTACCGGCGCGGCCCCGACGGGAACTGGCTGCACCCCCTGCCCCTGGGCTCGGGCTCGGGCGAGAAGCAGCGCTGCTGCCCCAACTGCCGGTGAGCACCAGAACCAAGAGGCGCTCTTATCTAAGCTCTCTGCGCCATACCACGCTTCTGCACCCCAACTCAATACCGGTACCCGCGCAGGGAGCCCATCCGAGGCGTGCGGCGCTACGGCCGCGCCGTGAACCTGGCGGCCGTGGAGCTGGTGCAGCGCAAGCACATGGGCGCATGGGGCGGCCGGCTGCGGTCGGCGGAGGGCCGCCTGCGCCAGCTGCTGCTGGGGCGCACCGGCGGCGGCGGAGGCGGAGGCGGAGGCGGCGGAGGAGGAGGCGGAGGCGGAGGCGGTGGCGGAGGCGCAGGAGGCGGCGGCGAGGGCCTGGAGGCGAGGTTGAGGGCAGCGCTGGACGCGCAGCCGCAGCCGCACCAGCAGCGTGGCGGCCAGCAGCAGGGGGCGCACGGTTGGATGCGGCCGGTGGCGGCCGCTCAGGAGGGGTCCATGGCGGTCCTCAGCGACTTCCAGGCGGTGGCGGACGCGTACGTCAGGTGCGTGAGGAGCGGGCGGGTGCTTTGGGAGGGGCATATCTATCGGTCGGCCAGGGGCTGGGAGAGCCTTCCCTTCCGCGTGCAGCAGTCAACACCCTGCCGTGTCCGCCCCTTGTGCTTGCCTGTGTAGTCCTCCCATGCGGGCCGTCTATGAGGCCGCCACCGCACAGCTGCAGCGGGCGGCGGACGACCACCCGCGGCTCGCGACGGCGGCGGCAGCGGAGGCGGCGGCGTCGCTGCGGGCGCGGCTGGAGGTGGCGCGTGGGGACCTGGCGGCGCTGCGGCCCGACACTACGCAGCTGGGCAGCGCGTGGGCCGGCATGCTGGGCTGCGCGGAGGCGTACACGGCCGCGGCGGCAGCAGGTGGGGGCGACGTCGGCGGCGGGCAGAGTCGTGGCTATGCATGGTGGGAGGAAGGGGTCGGCGTCGTACAAAGCCGTACCAAGGGGTGGGGTTGGGGCATCCTGAAGCTACTGTGATGCCCTTGCAACGTGGCCCTCAGGCGTCAGCTACTGCAGCCGGCTGCTCCAGTCCCTGCGGCCCCAAGACGAGGCCGAATTGATGGCCTATGCCGGCCGCGGCGGTGGAAGGCACGGTGCCCGCCAGGACGCGTTGCGAGCTCTTCTGCAGGCACAGGTAAGTACCGAACGCGCGCCAGGGACACATGAGCCTTAACTTGGCCTCCACAGGCCCACCACTGTCGGTCCATCTCTCCCGTCCTGTCGCGGACTCCTATACCCGTCCCCACGAGACGCGCTCCCCTCCCCTCCACGCCCCTACCCGCGCCTCCGCGCCTTTTCACACCCCTCCACGATGCCCCTTCTCCTCTTTATGACAGGCCCAGCAGCTACTGCGCGACGCCATGGGCGTGTGCGGGCAGCTGCTGCTGCACAACCTGCCCGCCTGGCGCGAGGCGGTGCTGAGCAGCAGCTCTTTCAACCGCGCCTTTGCGCTCTCCGCCGCCGCCATGCGCCTGGGCTTGGCGCAGCTGCGGCTGCTGGGGGCGGTGGCGGCGCTGCCGGAGTGGGCGGCGGCGCACGTGGGCGTCACGCGGGAGGCGGTGGAGGGCCTGCAGGCCGCGACCAAGGCGCAGGTGCGGTGCGGAGCCAGGGGCGCTCGAGACGCAAGGGCACGGCTGATGGAGGCCTGGTGCCGCGCTGGCAAAACCCACTCTGTGACGAGCTTGCCGACCCAATCTGCGGAGCTTGCCGTCCGCTCCCGAAGCCCATTACACACCGAACGAACCGGCCCCGGGGACCGGCCGCTTACCTCTCACTGTGCACGGCAGATCCGCGCCGAGGGCGAGCTGGCGCTAGCGCTGTACCGGGGCGCCAGCGGCTTCGCGGCGGCGGGGCGGGCCAATGAGCACGTGGAGGCCGTGGAGGCCACCCTGGCTCAGCTGGAGCAGCTGGAGCGGGAGCGGGTGCGGGGCCGGGCTGGCTTGTGGGGCTGAGCGTGGGCACAGTGCACCTGCGTGACTGGAGTTGAGGGGGGGCTTGCGCGGGGCCTGTGGGGTCTGGGCGGGTTCTGAGTTGTGACTCTATGGTACGCTGCGAACCCCTGACCGCCAGGCGAGCGAGGCGGACGTGCTGGCGGCGCTGAAGGCCGTGGCGGCGCGGGAGTACGGCGGCGGTATGGATGCCATCAACTGGCTGCGGGGCCACCTGTACACGTGAGCCACGTTTTAGTCTTTGACCAGCGTCTGACTCGTGCCATGCCGTTGTGCCACCTGATACACCAAGTCCTGGCCCTTCAATCCTGAACGTGCTGGGACACACCCCTCTCCCCCAAGCCCCGACGTGTGAGCCCCTCCCCGCAGTCCAGTCCTCGCCCCCGCGCATGCCCATCCCCCGCCCCCGCCCCCCGCAGCTGCCCCAACGGCCACCTGTACACCATCGGCGAGTGCGGCGGCGCTATGCAGCGCTCCTCCTGCCCCGAGTGCGGCGCGGCCATCGGCGGCGCCAGCCACACCCTGGCCAGTGGCAACGCCTCCGCCGCGGACACGCTGGAGCGGCTGCAGCGGCTGGCACTGGGGCGCTAGGGTGGGGTGCCCCTGGCGCTAGGGGGCGGACTGCGTCCCGGTTGGGGTGGAACATGTGGATGAGGCGGATGGGAGGGGTTTGGCGGGGGGCGCGGGGGAATCGGGGATGCCGACAGGGGGAGAGAGGGCGGGGTCGGAGCATCATGGCGCGGATTGATAGCCGAAGCAAGCGATGTGCCCATGAGATAAGGTTGAGGGCAGTTGTACACGGTTGAGCGGTGAAGCCGAGCGGTGTGCCCTGGGCGGCGGCAGGTGCAGTGCGCGCGGGGTGGCATCGCAAGACCTGCCCCGGATTGGCGGACCCCCTTACCTACTTCCGCGAAGGACTTCCCGCTACAGCAGTCATAGACGCCGTTTCAGTCGGGATCCCGCAATCGCTGTAACTTGAGTGGACTACATTTTGACCAGATCCACTGCTTCCAGGAGTACCGGCTGACCAGTGGAAAGGGGCCGCACACATGACGCCGCACCTCTTCAACTGCCGACAACTGGCTGGAGTCTGGAACCTTGTGCGATCTCGGTTACCCGTGTCAGCGGTTCCCTCTTCCATGTCACATCATATCCCAACTCGGTAAACCGCCACCGCCACCTTGCTTCCTCAATCCTCAACTCTTGGCCCCCACCAACATCCACCTCTCACTCTGCAGGTTCCCCTCCCACCACCACCTGCAACCCAAACTCCCACTCCCCCAACTCCTGCCTGCCCGCTCCAACACCCACAGCCCCCGCCCCCCGCCGCCCCGCCCTACTCCCCCCCGGGCTTCCCAGCCGACCCCTGATTCCCCCCGCCCGCGGTCGCCGCCGCCGCCCCCACCAACACGGGTGCCGCCGCCGTCAGCTCCTGCCTCAGCTTCCGCTCCGCCTTGTCCTCCTCGATGGCCAGCCGGATGCGCTCCTTCTCAGCGTTCTCGCGCGTCAGCTTCTCCTCCTTCTCCTTGCGCTTCTTCTGCGGAGTCGGGAGGGGATGTGGGGTACCGTAGGGCGTGCGGCGTTGAGGTGACGGTTAGGAAGACTGCAGCAGCTATGGCACCTCGTCAGGAGCTGCCGCGCGCCAGTCCGCATGGAACCCGCGATGCCAGGATGCCCGGGGACCCTCGCTGCCCACAAAGAGCCGCAGTGCCGGACCCACACCCACGCCCAAACCTTCGTCCACCCCCGCCTCCGCTCCCACCTCGGCCTTCTCGTGAACCGTTGCCAGGGCCTTCTCGCACAGGTGGAGGGCCTCCTTGAGCACACTGGTGGGGAGTGGGGCGGGGTGGCAAGGGGGAGTGAGGGCGAAAAGAAGGGGGGTGAAGATGGAAGGGGAGAGGGTCAGGAGGTAGTTGAAGACGGTGTTTGCGTGGAGTGGCGGTCAGGGCAAAAGCCTCAGCTCTTCAAGGCACAACCGCAGGCCCTGGCGCCAGACACCCCAGCTCCCCGCCCCCTCCACACCCCTCCCAACTGCCCACCCGAACCGCACGCTGTCCGCCTCCGCATCGAACAGCCAGTACTTCTCCATGTCCACCACCTGAGGGGGGGGGGGTCGGGGCAGAGGGGGAATGGAACATAGCGCGTGTACCCCGCAGAATACGGACGTGTAGTGGCTAGGACGAGAGCAAGGGCGTGCAACGCGCCGGGACCGCGGCCGTGCACATGGGCGGCTAGTGGAGGTGGGCGGCTGCCCCCGGCCCCGGAATCCCCTGGCGCCCTCCTGGGACCCCACACACCAGCACCCCTCCCGTCCCTCCCCCACCCCCCAGCCCCAGGCGGCAGCCCCACCCACCCTGGGCACCCATCCCCCGTACAGCAGCAGCTCCTCCCCCCCCTTGACCAGCATCACGGTGTTCTTCAGCGTGTTGCTGGTGGCCTTGATCTGGGGGGGGAGGGGGGGAGGAAGGGGAAGGGACAAGGGAGTGGTGGGGGCTGGTTGTCCTACGTCCAAGTTGCTGGCAGCCTTGACTCGGAGGGGCTACGGGGGAGGAAGGGGGTACTAACGTGGGTCTGAAGGCAAGGATGGGGTAATTGAAGGTGTAAGGTTTGGGGGCAATAGGGCAGTGTTGCTGGTGGCCTTGACCTGGTGAGTGGGGGATAGGTAGTTGGGTTAGGAGAGGCAATGGGGGTTAAGGGCGGCGGCCATAAGTTCTTGGTGCGTATGGCGCCGTGAGGGCGGCGGTGCACGGCCGCAGGGGGGCGGGGCACGGGGACGGGGCGCGGAGGTGGCATGGCGAGGCCGGGGCACGGGCGCTCGTCCCGCGTCCTGTAGCCACAGCCGCTTGCCATCTCCAACCCCCCCCCCCCGCGCCATGACCCCTGCAGCAGCAGGGCGTCCCTGGCGCTGGCGCCGCAGGCTCTGGTCTCATCGCTACCTCTGCCCGAACCGGTTTTCCCTGCCCCAGCCCGTACGCGGCGCACCTTGCGGAACTTCTGGTCCTCGGGGTTGTTAACCACATTGCCGAACAGCTGCACGTACGGAACAGATGAGAAGGAGGGCAGCCGATTGGGCGCACGATCCAAAGCACAGGCCAGGTATCGGTACACCCTTGGCGACCACGCGGCCTCGGCTCTGCCATCGGCTGCTGGGGGGGGGGGATTCCTCGGGCCCCGCCCGCTCCCGCACCCCAGGGAGGCCCCAGCCCAGCCCACCGAGCTGCTGCACGGCACAGCGCAGTCGGGTCTAACTGGCCCCTCCAAAGGACAGGACCACGCGGAACTTCCCCAGTCCCCTCCCACCTTGACGCAGGTGTTGAGGCAGCCCTCGATGTGCACCGGGTTGTTGTGCATGTAGTCCAGGACCTGGGGGGGGGGGAGGGGAGGGAGGGTGAAGGGACCGGGGCAGGGTGATGGGGGAGGGGCATTGCATGTGTGAGGCGAGGCAATTGGGGATTTATGATAGCCCGCAGGGTGACGTCCAGAGTAAAGGCTTCCCGCGCCTGATGTGGTGCTACAAGCCGCGTGCTGCCCTTCCTCTGGGTCACGCTGGTACGATTGCGAGAGCTTAGAGCCGGCGCCTTGTACAGCCCCTCAAGCGCCACCCCCTTCTCCCATGCCGGCCCTGAGGTCCCCGCTCACGTGGTCCTCCAGCTGGTTATAGAACTTGCGCCGCCCCTCCTGCACTTGCTTGGCTATCAGCTGGGCATGCGCGTTTGCCAGCTCCTTCGAGAACTCGGGGTCACCTGGCGCAGCGTCTGGCCCCGTTGGACCCGCGGGTGGTGTTGCCCCCGACATGCTAGCTTTCTGCTGTGTCGGAGCGTGCGGCGACTATGCCAGACTGCAGTAGCGCCTGATCGATGGCTGGAAGCACGCTCGGTGCTGCTTCGGCCGGGCGAGGAATGGGGATCGGTACTCAGATGCAGAACAAACTGCGTCACACTCGCCGTCTTGTTGCCAGAAAGCGTAATTGACAAGCAGGGGAAGACGATACTGACGGGCTACGCGACTTGCTCCCGATGTCGCGCTGTCCCACGCACGCTTTGGAGGAGCGCAAGGATGCCTAGAGTCGTGCTTTGTGGGCTTGACACCTGGACTAAGCATACGAGACAAGGTGCGAAAGCGGGCGGATGGTGGGGGTGGATCGGGCCCATCTCGCCCGTTGCCGTTGGGGCTTGGGGGAGGCGGGCATAGCCCCCGCGCAGTACACAAGCAACAAGGCCATCTAGCACTACACGGAGCGGTACGCGCAGAAGATGTAGTCGGTGATGCGGCTGAGAGCGGCTATGCTAGAGTAACCGGCATGCTGTTGCTGTCAATGATGTAGGGGCTTGGGGGAGCACGCACGGACGCGGGTCCATGCGGGTCTCTCGGCGGGGGATGACGCCCATGTCCGCGCTTGGCCTCTTGTGTGATCCGCTGCACGCTTGCAGTGCAGAGGGGTGCTCGGGCCTGCAATGAGCGAGAGTGGGGGGCCTGGGACGGCGGTGACATGCGCAAGGCTGGCCTCGGCCGGTGGGGTTCGTCAGAGGTCAGACTCGTGACGGGCCCTGAAGGCCAGCTCCTTGGGGCCTGGACTAGATGCAGTCCTCGTGTGACCGGTCACCAGTTGGTGCTGACAGCGGTCAACGTGAGCAACGTTGCCAAGGATTGGGCCTGCCGCGAGGTGCCGCGCGCCACGCCGGGTTGAGGCACTGCAGGCCCCCGTCAGGACTATTGGGGGTACGTGTCAGCATTATGTCCTCTGCGTCGCACCCTGCTACCACGACGTCGCGAGCGAGGTTTGGTCCCCGGGGGCCGGGGGGCGACACGGCGGGTTAGTGTCGCACGGCGTCTTGTTAGTCCGCAGGGGTACGGGGTAGGGGTGCAGGCGGAGACCTCGGACCACATTTACTTTAGGGGACGCTGGGGACAACTACTGCTTGATCCAGGGGTTAGTGGTTCTTCTCTAGACGAGAGACCACAAGCTTGAATTTCTACGCGCCGATCGCGGGCAACCCCACCCCTGACGTTCGAACTTTACTTCTTGAACCATGGCCTCAACGGCGGACCTAGCTGTTCTCAGAACGGCTAAGCAGGCCCTCGACGAGGGCCTGCTGAACCCCGACGACTATGACTTCATTAAGAAGGCGTTCCTGCGCGCCCAGCAAATTAAGGCCGGCCTGGACGCGGGGTTCATCAAGGAGGAGGACTTCGTGCAGGCACGCGACTCGTTCCTGCACTCGCTGGACTTCGCGCTGGTTGGCGGGCCATCCTCGCAACCCGGCCCCGCGTCCTACCCCATCCAATCCTCCTCCATGCCGGGCAGCCCTAAGGCAGCACCGGCCCCAGCTGGGGCAGCCGCAGCCGCACCGGCGCCGGTCAGCGTTCGGCCGCCTGCCCCGCCGCGTAACCCCACCCCCCAGCGCGACTCCCCCACGGCCGCTGCCGCGCCCGTGCCGCCCCCCGCGCCGCCCGTGCCCCGCCTGAGCGGCGCCTCCTCGGGCGGCCTCACCGGGGCCCCGGGCAGCGGCACCGTGCCCATCCCCACGGAGCTGCCCTCCTCGGCCCGCGGCAGCCGCGGCTCGGGCATGGCTGCGGGCAAGGTGCGCAACAGCCGGAGGGGCGGGAAGACCGGGGTCCAGGTGCACACACGAGGAGTCCCCTCCGACGTTCCGAGGGCGAAGGTTGTGTGCTTACACCAGGGGGCGCTGCATGGCAGGCGCCCTGTGCCGCCGCGCCCCTGAGCTGCCTGGCTGGGGCGTTCCCGGCCCACTGCAAGCGATCTGGCGACTGCTCGTCTTCCGTCCCTCTGCAACCGCCCTGTTCCTTCCCCGCGCATCCCTCACGCCCTGCCTTCCACCTCCTCAACACCCTCACCAGCTGCTCCCTACCCTGCTCTGATCCTCGCTTCATGTCCGACCCCAACGACGTTGCGTCCCCTCCCCCACCTGTCCCCACCCCAACTGCTGCCCTTGACCTCCGCACACCCCAGACCTCCATGTCCGGTATCTCGGTGGCCGAGCAGTGTACGGCCATCTTCAACCACATCAAGACCAAGTCCGCGGTAAGGACTCCTGAGGGACTGCACGGCAGTGGCGACCCTGACTCAAAAGGCGGTGGCGGGGTGAGGGCGGGTAGTGGGGAGTCCTGGGGGACTGTGGATCCCCACTCAGTTACCAGCGTGCCACCTCACGCAAACCCCTCGCTCCAACCGTTAACCCCAATCCCTGCAGTACAAGTTCGTGACGTACAAGGTCAACGATGCGGGCAACGAGGTGCGCCGCGGGCCTGCGGCCGGGGGGTGGCGTTGAGGGTTCGGCATCGATGCATGCGCTGCCGTGTGCCGTTGGTGGGTGGTCTACTTGCGGCCCTGGCGATGTTGCCTTCCTCTCGCTTCCCCCCTCCCCCCGACCCCGCCCAGGTCATCGTGGACCAGCTGGGCGCCCCCGATGCGTCGTACGACCAGTTCGTTGCCGTACTGCCGGACGGCAACTGCCGATACGGAGGTGGGGCCCGCGGCCGTAATGGATGGGGTCGACGTCCCTCCAACAGCCACTCTTCCCGTCGACCAACTGCTACAGGATCCTCCTTGGCTGTCTAATTCGGCCGTCTCAGGGCCTTTCCTCCCCCACTTCACCGCAGCCTGCCATCCGTCTGTCCCCCCGCCCATGTCAGCCACCCAGTCCAACGTGCAACCCCCCCATCCCCATCCCCACCCCCCACCCCAAGTGTACGACTACGCCTACCTGAACGCCGACACCAACCAGACCATCAACAAGCTGGTCTTTGTGCACTGGTGGGGCCGGGGGCTACGGGCTACGGGGGCGAGGGAGCTGGGGCCCTCTAGGCGTCGAGGTCGGGCGGAGGCCAGAGGCTCTCTACCCATCGGTGCTCGACACACAGTCCCCGCCCTCAACCCACGACCCGCGTTAACTTACCCCACCCCATACGCCCCTCAACCGCACCCCACCCCAGGGCCCCCGACTCCTCCACCACCAAGCACAAGATGATGTACGCATCCACCAAGGACTTCCTCAAGTCCTACCTTGACGGCCTGGGCGCGGAGCTGCAGGTGCGGATTCTGTGGATTCTGGGGCTTAGGGGACGGGGAGGAGGGGCGTAGAGGGGGGAGTGCCGTCCTTGAGGGCATGGGAAAGGGGGAGGAGGTCGAGGTGAGGGGCCTACAGGGGCGCTGCCTGTGTTCATCCCACCTCAACGTGGATTCCCATGCCCAACTCATACGGTACTCCCCGCACCACCCCCACCCCCCAGGCCACCGACCCCAAGGAGCTGGCGGAGACGGAGATGCGCGAGCGCGTGCACCAGGCCATCACCCGCAAGTGAGGGAGGCGGCGGCGAGAGGAGGGGGGCGGAGGCGTGGCTGGTCGCCCGCAGGCAGCGGAGAGGGGTGTGGAGGCCGAAGCGGGGCCGGAGCGGGCCGCCGGCAGGTGGCAGCGGCAGGGGCGATAGTGGACGTGGGGGCGAGGCGCAGGCGGGGTGCTACGGGGCGGCGCTGGCAAGCGTGGCGGCCCGAGCAGCAATCAGCGCTGGGGAGCGACGGGACGCGGCGGGGCTTTTGCTGTGGGCGGCGGGGCCGGGGCTCCTGCTGAGAGCACGGAGCAGGTGGGCTGCGGAGGTGGCGGTGAGGGCGGGACTCAGGGGCGGTGATGGCAGGCGTGACGCGGACTGAGCCCTGGACTGAGGATGGAAGACAGGGCGGGCATCGTGGTTGGTGGCCGCACCAGGAGCTGCGGGTCGGCGCATGGATCACGGACCTAACGACGGTGGTGGTGTGTTGGCGTGGGGTGGTCCCGGAGGCGCGTGGGAGTGGGGTCAGATGGCCCTTGCCTGTCGACCACACCGGAGACTTGCGCCTTGGCGGTAGGGGTTTGGCGGGTAGAGACGTGTGTTTGGGTGCTTCGAGTGCGTGTGTTGCGAGGGTGTGGGGGGCATGCGTGGACCCGTGCATGCGAGCGCTGCTCGGACGATGACTGTGAATAGCTAGGTAGCGAGCGGGGAGGGTGGATGGGCGGCTGGCACCGGCTGGGGGCGTCCTTCGGGGGGCGGTGGGGTGAGGATTGGCCAGCAAAGCGATGGTGGCATTCCTGTACAGAGCGGCACTTGTGCCCCTGTACCCTCCTGTTTACGCCTGTTCGGCCTGCGGACAAGATTGCAGCCACCCAACGCTCAGGAGTGCTCCGGTATAGCACTCCTGCCCTCAACAATACGCCAGCGAAGTGGCACTGTCTGAAGTCCCTCAGTCACGCCAGGCCTTCGCCAGCGGGTTCCAACCATCCACGGTCACAACAGCCAACTCAACCATGCCTCTCACCTCACCGCTAGCGCAAGTACAACGAAATGCAACCTCCCAACGTGCCATTGGTACTACCACCACCCGCTCTTACCGCACCATCACACCTCGAAGCCGCCTCGCCCGGTCGCCCAAGCCCTCTGGGCTGTGCACACCGACAAGAAACTGTCTTGGGTCCCAGACCTCTCCTTTCCACACCGTCAGTATTGGCCAATGCATGGGACCTGGGACGACCCCGCCAGCAAGACTGGACTGGCATCTCCGCACCCCGCACCGCACCGCAGCACGCGTGTGGACCCGGCGGCTGAGGGCCCCCTCACTTGGACGGCGGCCCCCGCGACACCACCGCCCCCTGCCCATTCACCAGCTGCACCGCCCCCTGCCCCCCCTGCCCCCCCTGCAGCCCATCCAGCGCCAGCAGCCCCTGCCCCCCCGAGGGCGCCTGCGGGCGGCCGCGGAAGGCCACCACGTCCGAGGTCACGTAGGAGGAGGCGTCGGGGGGCAGCACGGAGCCTGGGAGGGAGGGCGGGAGGTGGGGTGGGGGGGGAGGTGGGGAGGCGGAGGTGGGGTCATGGCGAATGACGGGCTTGCGTGGGACAAGCGTGGGGCCGTGCGCAGCCCACGCGGCGGGCAGCTAGAGAGGGGGTGCGGAGGACGAGGAAGCCGAAGCTCGAGCCGCAGCTCGGGTTGGTCAGCAGAGCTGTCACGGCGATGCTGCGGCACGCACCCGGGGGAAAGGTGAAGGCCGCTGCGCCCGTGAGCTGCCAGCCCGACACGTCCACTGCGAAGGGGTGGGGGTTGCGCAGCTCCACGAAGGAGGGGCCGTCGGGGGAGGGGGAGGGGGAGGAGGGGGTGCCGACCAGGCGCACCACGGAGACCGACAGCTGCACGGAGGGGGGGAGAGGAGGAGGGGAGAGGAGGGGAGGGGAGGAGGGGGCGTGAGGAGGGGCGGGAGGGGGGAGAGATCAGTGGGGAAGCTCAGGGCCGCATGGGTAGATGTGCGCTGGTGCGCGCCTCGTCGCCCCTGCAGTGCCTCGGGACACCCGCCCACACACACCTGGTCCGGCTGGGGCGTGGGCAGCAGCGGGCGCGTGCCGTTGGGGCCTGCGCGGGGGCGAGCACGCAACAAGGGTTGCGGACTGCCGCTACGATCTCCCCTGGGTACGACTCCGATCCCTGCAGTACATCGCATCCGCTGCCGTACGCTCCCCTCCCCTCACCGTACAGGTATCCCAGCAGCTGGTCCCGGCGGATGGGCAGGAACTCGGTGGTGATCTGCTTGTAGCCCTTGTCGATGGATATGCCTGGGGGATAGGGAACAGATGGAGGGTGATGGAGGGTGAGCAGGTGAACAGGCAGGGCGGTGATGGGAGCCACAGAGACCAGCGCCCATCGCAGCCAAGTGGCCAAGATCGGAATCAGTCCAGGCCCACGTCGGGCCCAGCCCGGGCTCACCCGAGTTCCACGTGGCTGCGTCCTTGTCAGCCAGGGGCTTGATTCGGTTGTACATGGTGGTGGCCATCTGGGGGAGGAGAGGGGAGGAGCGGGCGGGAAAGGGGAGGAGGAGGAGGGGGAGCGGATGAGAGCAGGGGGAAAGGTGAGCGCCTCTCTAAGCCTCGCACCCACGCAACCCCTCGTCAGGCCCCGACCATCCACCTCGCCCTTCCCACCCTCCCCCCACCCCCTTCCCCACCTCCGCCAGGCGGCCGCTGGCCAGGTAGGTGTCGGCCAGGGTGCGCAGGCGCCGCAGGTACATGGCCCGGGTGGCGTTCACGTCTGCGGGGTTGTGGGGGGGTGGGGTGGGGTTGGGGGGTTAGGGTGTTGGGGGGTTGGGGTGTTGGGGTGTTGGGGTGTTGGGGGGGTTGGGGGGTTGGGGTGCACAGGGGCAAGAGAGGTGAACGCGGGTCTGCGGGTGTGCGGGTTTGATAAGCTGGACCAAGGGGAGGAAATGACCTTGGGAGTTTGGGTCTCCGGGACTGCCTACAGCCACCTTGACCCCCCACACCAACCCCTCCCCCCTCACCCAGTACTGCGTCGTACATGTAATTGAAGGTGCCTGGGGCAGGGGTGAAGGGGTGGGAGGATACTTACTGCGTGCGGAACACAATAGGCGCGAAGTGGGTGCTTCGACCGCTGCCAGCATTCCCCCCCCCCGCCCGACCTCCCCCAAACCCCTCTTCCCACCCCACCCGGCGCTCCGTTGACGCTGGCGCTGCCCACTAGCACTTGGTCGGGGTTGTCCCAGCCGCGGGGCTTGGGGAACTGGGGGGTGGAAGGTAAGGGGCAGGGGGAAAGGAAGTTTTGGAAGCCTTCACGACGAAGGGCAGCCTCGATCTGGCCCCACCGTGGTACCCCACTGGCATCCCACTCGCACTCAAGAGGTCATGCAAGGTGCTCGCTCCTATTTACAATCCCCCCCTCAGCCACCCCACCGTAGTGATGTTGGGCCCTGCCGCGTACACGGGCGACGCATTGGCGGTCGCCGCGGCCGCCGCCTGCTCCGCCCGCCGCCGGCTGCGCGTGGCGTACGACGAGCCGCCGCCGGAAGACGAAGAGTCGGCGTCCTGCAGCAGTTGGCGGCTGCGGCGGCCGCCGCGTACGGCAGGTCCCGCGTACACGGGGGAGGTGGCGGTGACTGTGATGGTGCCCCAGGGGGAGGAGGTCACCAGGTCCTGTGGGGGGGAGGGGGGAGGCGGAGGCGGGAGCGAGATTCAGAGGGGCAGGGGAGGGAGACGCCCGAGCAACTCGTGAGTCCATGCAGTTGCGGATGGGAATGCGGCTAACCAACCCCATGTCTTCCCCTGCCTCTTCCTATGTCCCTCTTTCCGTCTCTTGAGCCCTGCCTGGCCGCGGCCGCAACGGGGCAGCCCGCGCCAAGCAGCCGCGCAGAACCTTGACCACCCCCTCGCCTGACAGCCTGTCCAGTCGCGGCCGTACTAGCCATTGGGCACCGCAATGTCAGGTTGAGGGGATGGCAGAAGTGCCGCGCAGCTCCAATAATCCGGATCCGCAACCGCTACCTAGGAGAGCCTCGCACTTCACCATGTGTCGGCCTCGGCCTCTCTCTCCCTCCCTCCCCACCGCCTCCTCAGCCCTGGGGCAGCCCGAGTGCCCAACCACGCCCTCACCCCGGCCAGCCTCCAATGGCAGCCGCCCTACACTCGGACCACCATTACACCCGCCAACGCACGGCCTCGTCACACCCCAGGCCGCGACCTGGCGGGTGAAATGGTGGCCCGAGTGAAGTACGGTGCATGGGGCTCACCAGCGCCGATCTGGCGCCGGCAGTTCAAGTGTGGACGCGCCCGTCCCATGCGGTCCCCTTCCCCGCCCCCGCATGGCCACGACAGGCAGCCACGCACCATTCGGACCACCACTTCACATGCCATAGCGCGGCTTGGTTGTGTAATCGAGGCCGCGCTACCACAGGTGAAATAGTGGTCAGAATGGCGCATGGCTGCATTCGCACGCCGCGGTCTCGGTCTCGCCCCTCCACTCTATCTTTTTTGACCCTGGCCAGACCTGGCCAGACCCATACGCACTCCCCTGCTGTACGTGCGTGTGACGCACGGCAGTCCCCTCCCCACTGTCCCTCCACAGCCCCCATACACCGCCGTCGCAGCCCTGCACGACCGCGTCCGCAACAGGCAGGGCAGCCCACGCCGGGCAGCCGAGCAGCGCAGAGCCCGCCACCTCACCTGCCGCAACGCGGCCCAGCAGTCCTAGCCAGGCCGCGTCTGAGCAGGTGAGGTGACGGCCCCCCTGCGGCGCGCCCGTCTGGGCCTCGCACCGCACCCCTTCAGCTAGCCGAGCACACCACCCCCGCACTGGGCTGCGTTCCAGCCATCGGCTGCTCGCTTACCGCTAAGCAAGAGACAGCGCTGTCACAAAATGGTGGGCCGTCAGGGTCCGTCAGGGTCCCTTATAGGCCCTTAATACCCGCCTGGCGCTAGCTAGCTGGTGAAGCATGGGTAGGACTGTGCCTGGCCACTTGGCCAGCCGAGCCCCAACCGCGCCCCCCAACTGCGGTAGTCAGTGCAACAAGCGATGATCCACATTGACCACCACTTCACCTGCCACGGCGCGGCCTCGGTGACAATGACTAGGCCGCGCCGTGGCAGGTAAAGTGGTGGTCAGAGTGGTTCATGGCTCCCTGCACTCCACCAAGCTTGGTGCCGCTGAAGCGGCAAAGCCTGAACTTGACGGATCAACAGGGGCGGCGGTAACCGGTACCGTTGCCCACGCCTCACCCCGGTCAGGCACGCACACTCGAGCTTTATCGCACCCCCTCTGGTCCAACTTTGCTCCGTCCCAACGTCACAAGCGTGCAGCGGCCCCTGTGGCCCCCAGCCGGTGGGGCGTATCGAAGGCACCGCACCGGGTCCCCGGGCGGGGGCTGCGGCGCATGCGGCCCTTGACGAGGGACGCGGAGCGGTGCCCGCGATACGCCCTGCCGGCTGAGCACCTGGCCCCTCGTTTGCCTAATCAATCCCTTGCTTGTGTAATCAAGGCCACACGTAACGGTGCTTGGAGGGTGTCTGCCGGGTGCCCCCGGCTGCCCCTTCCACGACTTGCATGGGCCACATGCACGGAACGAGCCCCACCCCACCCCTGCCCCAGGAGGTCCCGCTTCCTTACAGCCCTCGCCAGCCTCCCCCGGCCTTCCACTGCTCGCCCCCGCCCTCCACCCCTTCTTCTCCTCCGTTGACCTCCCCGAACCACCTCCCCCCCTCTCCCCTCCCCCCCTCCCCCCCACCTGAGGGTGCTCCGAGTCGCAGTACAATGGGCTGTTCCACTGCTCACACGCCAGTACGCAGTACGACGTTAGTACGGGCTTGCCGCCCAGGCCGTTGTCCTGTCCGAACGAGCCGTCCATGTCCCAGGGCAGCCTAGGGGGGGGTGGGGGGTGGGGGGAGGAGGGGGACGATGGACACGGGTGAACGGGGAGGGGATGGGGGAAGAGGCTGAAGGGAGACTAACGCTGCCATCGTGAAGCCAAGTGCTGTTCACATTGCCCCCCCCCCCCCGCCCCAGCTCACATGTACCACTCCTGTGTGTCGGGGTTGAGGTACATGTAGAAGTTCTTGGTGCAGCTGGTGATGGGGAGAGAGGGGAGCATCGGCAAGGAGGGGGAAGATAGGAGGAAGAAAGGGGAGGGGGCACCGCATGAGGCGCCCTCCGTCTACCCGCCTTCCGGATCCCCCCCACCCCTCGGGCCCCTTCCGCCCCCTTTGCCCCACCGGTCCAGGTTGTTCACCAGCGCCTGAGCCGCCCAGTTGTTTATGGTCTGGGGGGGACAGGGCGTAGGGTGAGGGGTAGGGCATGGCGAGGTGGGCCAGCACGTCAGCCGCACCCGCACCGCTACGCCTTGTGACTCCCAACCCCTTTCAGCCTGCCCAGCCCCGGCATACCTCGTGTGATGGACCCTGCCCCCCTCAAAAAACCCCTTTCCCCTTCCCCTTCCCCTTCTCCTTTCCACCCATTCCACCCTTTCCACCCACCGAGGGCAGGTTGATGACATCAAAGATGAGGCGGGAGCGGGGCTCGGGGCCGCCCCCCGCCAGGCCCTGCGTGAAGTTGGACAGCAGCGCCCAGTCCCCCTCCTGGGAGCCCCTGGGGGGGGGAGGGGGGAGGGGGGAGGGGGGAGGGGGGAGGGGGGCGGTAGGTTAGGGATGGCCCGCAGCCTTCAAGCCGCCATGGTCCGCATGGCGGACCTTGCTCCCACCCACCCATCCTGCTCCGCCCCTCCTAGCCCCCTCCTGCCCCCTGTCCCTCCCCTCCAACCCCCCCTCCCCCCCCCACCTGTTCTCCTTCTCCCAGTAGAAGCGCATCTCCTTGACCGGCACGTCCCAGCGCAGGTTGGACAGCTCCCCCGACATGGACTTGAACAGGGGGCCGGAGGAGGGGAGGCCGTGGCGCTGGGGGCGGGGGGGTAGGCGGGGTGGGGGTAGGACGGAGGGAGGCGAGGGGAGGGGGGGAAAGGAGAGATGCATGGAGGAACCAGATATCGACAATCAATGATCACGGTGCTTCAGTCAGTCACTCTCGCCTTCCTTCTTTCCCCCCCCGCCCCCCGCCCCCACTAGCCCCCCCACCCCCACTAGCCCCCCCACCCCCACCCGCAGGTAGTCGTTGTCCAGCAGCTCCACGAAGGCGAAGAGGCCGTAGAAGCGGCCGTTGGCTCGCATGTGCAGGTGGAAGGAGGTGGGCGCGATGACGCCCGCGGCCTTGAAGAACTGGGGTCGAGGGGTCGGGAGGGGCAGGGAGGGGAGGGGCAGGGAGGGGCAGGGGCAGGGGTAGACAGTAAGGTGGTGCCAGGTGGTGAGTGGCAGGTGGGCTGTGCGTGCATGGGCGCAGGGCATGGCCTCCGGAGCCTCTTCCTTCCGGCTTGTGACCTTCACATCTCCACCATGCTTCCGCCCTTCAGCCGCTGCAGTCCCTCCCCCCCCCCCCCCCGGCCCCCCCCCCCACACACCTCCAGCGCCAAGGTCTCCTTCATGTAGCTCCGCTCGCCCAGCTCATACCTGGGGGCCAGGGGGAGGAAGGATCAGGAGCGAGGGGGACGAGCGAGGGGTAAAACGCTAAGGAGAAGACCGGGCAAGCCAGAGGAGACGGGTATGGGCAGAGGAGGACAGGCGCGGGCGGTACAGCAGGGGGTGGCTCGTGCGGGGGCGCGTGGCCCAAGGACAGAGCTCCTGCCCCTAAACATCAAGACGCCACCCCAAGGCCCCCACGCAAGCAGGCCTGCTCCCGCGCAGGCCCCCTCCCGCCCCGCCCTGCTCCCCACCAGAAGGACTGCAGCCCAAACTCCTCCACCGGCGGGTAGGCCTCGTCGAAGATGAAGGTCTGGGGCCGGAGGGGCGGGGGAAGGCGGGGCGGGGCAAGCCATAGCACATAACTCCCTTCCCCCCCTCGTGAAGTGGCAGTCGGTGCTACTGGCCGGCTCGCGTAGCATAGGATGAGGCAGGCCAAGGGCCCGAGGCAGCCCTAGCCCCACCCCAGCCCAGTCTCACCTGCTGCGGCAGGTCGAACTTGAGCTTGGGCTTGGGCCACGTCAGCGCCGTCGTACCGCGCCGCCGTACTCTGCACGCACACACGTGCATGACGTGAGTCCACGCATGATCCCGACTCAGGCCAGAGCGTGCCGTGAGGCCCGTGTTCACCCTACCAAGCAGCAGCACCACCCAGACCCTCCTGCCGACATCCTGGTCCCGCGCTGGTTCCCCCCACCGTCATCCCGAGCCCCCTCCCCAGTCCCCCCCATGCCCGACGCTCACCCCACGTTGTCGTACAGGCGGCCGTTGTAGTACAGCACGTTGCCCTCGGGGGAGCCCTGCGTGGTGGTGGCGGCCGCCAGGTCGGGCGTGAACCTGCAGCAGGGGGGGGGGATGGACAACAAAGGAGCATGGGTAACAATGCAGCATATGACTGTATGAGGAAGGGAGGGCATGGGGAGCATGAGAGCATGGGGGACAAAGGAGCATGGCGGTGTGAGGAAGGGAGGGCGCATGGACTGGAAGGGCCCGTCTGAAAGCCTGGCTACCGGTCATCCCAGGGACACACGGGCCGCCCCAAGGGAAGTGAAATTGCTTGGCCGGGCCCCCGGTGACCCCCGCTCCCGCTCACCACTCGAGGATGGGCACCTCCGCGGTGACCTCCTCCCCCTGGGGCAGGGCGATGACGGCGCCGTCGTAGCGGGGCCGGCGGGGGACCTTGGCGCCGGGCTGGGCTGGGAGCTGGGGGGGGGGGGCGGGGCGGGGCGGGATGGGGTGGGGTTGAAGGTGGCGGCTGGATGCTTCAGTACTCCTGCTGGGGGCGGCGATGCTCGGGTGTGTTGCGTGTCAACGCGGCCAGTAGCCAGACCATTTCCAACCCCAGAAGGACGGCCCCCACTGGGCGGGCGCCCCCCCCCCGGCCCTACCGGCGGCAGGGGCGGGTGGCAGCCCTCGCGCCCCGCCGCGTCCTTGGCGCACACGCGGAAGCGGACCAGGTCCCCCGCGGCGAAGGCAGCGGCGGGGATGGTGGCGGTGAAGGAGCGCGCGCCGTCTGGGGGATACGGCAAGGTGTGGGATGGTGGGTCTTATTGCAGCTGGGCGTGGGGCGTTGCGAGGTGTGGCGTCCCCATAAGGCCCAGGCGGGGCCAACCAAGCTGCAACCCCAGAGGACAAGCCTGCAAGACACCATCCCAACCCGCAGAAACCCGCCCTCCGGCCCAGAACCCCCCCCCCCTCCCCCTCCCGCGACCCACCCGGCCCGTCGCCCGCGTACGTCGCCGCCACCTCCGCCTCCTGCCCCCCCAGCCCGACCACGTAGCTCAGAACCACGGAGCCCTCGGCCAGCGGCTGGGGGTCGCCCGGGAAGGGGGCGACCAGGGCGGTCACCACCAGATCGGTCCCGGGCGGGGGCCGCGCGGGCGGGGCGGGGCCGGACAGGGAGACGCTGCGGAGGGGCGGGGAGGGGTATGGAGCAGAGGATGGGCGAGGGCGGCAGCAGGGGCGGGGGCGGGGGGGGCGGCGGTCGGGCATGCCAGGGAGGAGGCGTCGGGCGGCCAAAGCGCCAGGAAACAAGCGAGTGCGCCCGCACCAAGGCGCAACTGCTCCTGCACCCCCGCGTCAAGCCCTCGAACCCCCGAGGCCCCGACCCACTTTTGGAAGACCGGACCCGGCGGCGGCGCCTTCTTCCCCCAGGACGTGGCGTTGCCGGGCGCTGCCGCGGGGCTGTCGTCAGCCTCCGCCCCGCCTCCCGCGTCCTTCTCTGCCTCTGCCGCAGGCGCAGCTTCCCCCGACACCGCCGCCGCTGGAGCAGGGGCCGCCGGGTCCGAGCCCGGGACCGGGGCCGCTGGCTCCGAGGCCCGGGTGTCAGGCGCTGGCGCGGGGCTCGCAGCGCCCGCGGGCGCAGCCTCCTCCGGTGCGCCCAGAGCGGCTGGGAGCACCAGGGCTAGTAGGGCGGTGCCTGCGATGAGGCCTAGCAGCAGGGGGAGGAGCAGGCGGCGGGTGCTGCCGCGCCGCCGGGGCGGCTGCCGGGGCCGCGAGGGGGCCATGGGTGGGTGGTCGGCTGAGGGGAGGGCTGTGGGGTTCGGGCAGCGGGCTTTGCGCTCAGGCGCGAGCGTTGGTGGCGGGGAGGAGTTTGCAAGGCGGTTCTGCACGCGGGGGCTACTAGGGAGCTGCGCAGCGCTGTGTGTTTGTGAAGGGAGCTAGCGGGGGCATAGCTGCATGCTGCTGCCGCCTGAGGGCGGGGGCTGCTTGAGGCGAAGCGTTCGTTCATGCGCAGGGGCTTTCAGCGGGCGCACATCGCGCCGGGCCCTTTCACCCGCGGCGGCGACGACGTCAAGCTTCTCAACCCAAGGCAAGCTCTCTGCAGCGCCCTAAGCAGGTAAGGGTCATACGCACTTCACCCCCCCCGAGCGGCCGCCGATCAGCACTTGAGCGGCGGCCGCCGGGTTGCGGCTCACCCGCCTCCCACCATCCCCCCCGCACCTGCTCCTCTTTCCACCGCCTGGGTCGCTACCCACACCACGACGTCTTCCCCCTTCCCCTCGACATCCTGCACCCTGCCACCCTGTAGCATACCTCCTGCTCCCCGCACCGTTCCCCTGCTGAGCATCACACCTGTTGGTCTGCCCGCACTGGGTCCTCCGCTCCAGCCATAATGCCGCAGCCCAACGCAGCCCACGCATGAAGCGTCCGGCCCCAGCTCTCCCCTCCGCTCTGCGGTCACGCCCGCACTCCTCTCCTGTGTACGGTCACGCCTGCTTTCCACTCCTGGGCCCTGCTCGGCCCTGCTCGCCGCTCCGCTCATGGCCCCGGCGGCTTGCCAGCCGCCCCCACCGCCGCCGCCACCGCCGCTGCGGCAGGTGCGCCTGCTGCCGCCGGCTCGACTCTCCCCGCCGCCGCCGTCCCTGCCCCTGTCCCTGCCGCCGCCGCTGCCCCCGCCGTCCGCTGCCCCTGCTGCACCGCCTGCCCGTGCCCCCGCCCCGGACCCACATGCCCCGGCCGGGGCGAGCTCGGGTGCCCCGCGTGTGGCGCCCGCGAGGGGTGCACGTGCGCTTGCCCCCCTGCCCCTGTCCCCGCCGCCGCTGCAGCACCAGCCGCCGCCGCCGCCCCCCGCGCCGCCGCCGGCCTCGGCGGCGACGCCAGCAGCGACGATGGGCCGTACTGGGTGGCGCAGCGGCCCTCGAAGGCCCCCGTCATCTGCTTGACCACCTCACTGCAGGGGGGAGGGAGGGGGGAGGGTGAGGGAGGGGAGAGGAGGAGCCTGGGATATGGGAGTCCATGGGCCCGCTCCTGACGTCTCCACGGGTCTTGATGCCAGTCGCTGCCTGCTGGGGCCAACCACCCACCCGGGCCTGCACTTGCTCCATGTCCTACCCGGTCGGTCTTCCCTGTCCAACCAACCGCAACCCCGCCACCGTGCCGCCACCAAGCACGACCCTTCCATCCCGTCCCCTTCCCTCCTCTCCAGTCGTCCTCCCCTCCCGTCCGTTTCCCCCACCGCCCCTCCCGTGCACGTTCCCCCTCTCCCTCCTCCTCCCATCACCTCCTCCCTTTCCCGCCCCCTCCCCCCCTCCTCCCTCCCTCCCCCTCCCCCCCCACCTGAAGAACAGGTCCGCCAGGTAGCCGTGCAGCTGCGAGCGGAACGCAAAGTCCACGGAGAAGCTGAGCCAGCAGGAGGCGGGCGTGGGCCCAGGGGCCATGGTCCATGTGGAGTCCAGGTGGTGGAACAGCGCCGAGTCCGCCACCGTGGAGCGCACGGAGCGGCCGGGGTCCAGGTACACCTTGCTCGTGTACCTGGGGACAAAGGGGGGGGAGGGAGGGGGGCACGGGAGGGGGAGGGAGGGGCTTGTTGAGTACTGAGCAAGGGATCGGGAGGCCAGGGCACCGTGAACACAGAAAGTGGGCGAGGGGGTGGGTGGGTGAGGGAAGGGCAGGCCATCCAGCTTCTCCTCAACCTGCCCTCCTGCCCCTTCCCCTCTCCTCACCTCCATGCGCGGCCCCCTCCGTCCTCCTTTGCCCCCCCTTCCGCCACCCTTTCCGCCCCTCCCCTCCCTGCCTGTCCTCCCCTCCCCTCTCCATCAGCACCTGGAACACCCCCTCCCCTTCCCTTTCATACTCTTCCACTTGCCCTCACCCTTCCCTCCCCTCCCTCCCCCCTCACCTCTCCGTCAGCACCTGGAACTCCCCCTCCCCCTCCCCATGGCCCTTCCCTCCCCCTCCCACCCCTTCCCTCCCCCTCCCCTCCCTCCCCCCTCACCTCTCCGTCAGCACCTGAAACTCCCCCTCCCCCTCCCCATGCCCTTCCCTCCCCCTCCCCTCCCTCTCCCCTCACCTCTCCGTTAGCACCTGGAACCCCACCTCCCCCTCCCCATGCCCTTCCCTCCCCCTCCCACCCCTTCCCTCCCCCTCCCCTCCCTCCCCCCTCACCTCTCCGTCAGCACCTGGAACTCCCCCTCCCCCTCCCCATGCCCTTCCCTCCCCCTCCCACCCCTTCCCTCCCCCTCCCCTCCCTCCCCCCTCACCTCTCCGTCAGCACCTGAAACTCCCCCTCCCCCCTCCCCATGCCCTTCCCTCCCCCTCCCCTCCCTCTCCCCTCACCTCTCCGTCAGCACCTGGAACCCCACCTCCCCCTCCCCATGCCCTTCCCTCCCCCTCCCCATGCCCTTCCCTCCCCCTCCCCATGCCCTTCCCTCCCCCTCCCACCCCTTCCCTCCCCCTCCCACCCCTTCCCTCCCCCTCCCCTCCCTCCCCCCTCACCTCTCCGTCAGCACCTGGAACCCCACCTCCAGCTCCGCCTCCATGTAGTTGTTGGCGGGGGGCCGCGTCACGCGCGAGCGCTGGCACCAGGGCACAAACAGGTGATAGTGCTCCACGGCCGACACCACCGCGTACATCTGCTGGGGGGACCAGCTGGGGGGGAGGGGGAGGGAGGGGAAGGGGGTGAGAGATGGAGAGGTGGAGGTGGGAGGCGCAGGCGGGTGACGAGGTGGAGCTGGCGTGGTGGGGTCGGTCGGGAGAACCAGGGAAGTGCGTGGAGGCAACAGCGGCACAGGCCTCACCCGAGAAGTCGCCGCTGCTTGAAGGATTTGGACGGGGGTGGCCCGCCGACGCTGAAGAATCCCCGTGCTGACGTTGATGCTGCTGCGTGCGACAGAGCGCGCATCTCCTCTCCCAGCCCCCCTGTCCGCTGCTGCACCGAGGTATCAGACGCTGTCCATAGCTTGCTAGTGTGTGCAAGCAGCGCTGCACAGCCGGTCGCCGATTCCGCTGCCCTAAACACGCTGCGTGCGGCGACGACAGCTGCTACCGCTGAGCGTCGCCCCGACATTGGAGCTCGACCCTATGTCCGCAGCAGAGGTCGCGATGTCAGAAGGCGTGTTCTTGTGATTAGAAGCGGATGCAGGATGTAGGAGGGATGTTCACCAACGAGGAATTAAGTAGGTGTGTATGGAAGGTGTTAGCTAAGGGGGCACGTATCCTCACAGTGGGGAGGTGGGGAGCATCATCGAGTGCCGGATGGAGGGTGCGAGATGGGAAGCTGTCTCACCGGGAAGCTGTCTCGCTCCGAGGGCAGCATCAAAAGCAGTTGCGCTCAAAACGATAGCGCGTACCGCAAACTCACTCGCGTGCACTCGGACCCCGGCGCCATGCGCAGACGGAAGGGGTGCTCGTTCGCGACGACAACAGCCCCCACGGAGCTAGTGCCTGGTGCTGGAACCTCCTGTGCCTGCGCAAGCGATGCTGCGGGTAAGCGGTAGCCCTGCCAGCACGGGGCTGCGGCATGCCGGCGGCGGCCCTTGCCCCCCCACTTCTTCCACCCGTCTCCAAGCCCTCCTCACAACCCGCCTTCCATACGTCAACCATTCCTCCCCCCCTCGCTACAGCTACAAGCTGCAGCGGAGCCGGCCCCTCCAGCTCCCAGCTGTCCTGGGCCCTGCAGCCCCAGGCCCGCACGGGCGGGGGCGCGCCTTCGGCCTGGCTAGCGGCCTGGCGGGAGGGCCGCCGCCGCAGCCGCCAGGGCTCTGCCTGGGGCTCTGCCAGTGGCGATGGTGGAAGCGTTGGCTGCAGCAGAGGGGGAGGCGGCGGCGGCCGGGCTCTGCTGCTGGCCAGCCTGACCACCTCGGCGGCCGGGGCCGGGGCGGCGGCAGGGGCGGGTCCTGGCCTGGCCGGGGACGCCTCGCTGCAGGGCCTGCGGCGGGGCTTCAACCTGCCCCAGTGAGCTGCGGGAGCGCTAGTGGCTGGTGTTCTGGCTGTGGTTGCCGTGCGGTAGCGTGGCATCCGCATCCCGGGGTGTGCATTCGCATTCCCAAGGGCCCGGCGGGTACCGGTACTGTAGTACAGCGTGCGCATTACGGAGGGCTCCACGCTGCGCCGCGTCGCGCCGCAAGGCCCCATGCTGGCCCAGGGCCCGATAACAGGCACGGATCTTCACCAGAACCCCCCTCCCCTTCCCCCCAGGCTGTCCATCATGTCGCTGCCCGGCTCCCCCGCCTTCGTGCAGCAGCAGGGGGTGGCGCAGGAGCTGTACGAGTACCACCTGGCCAAGCACGGGGTGGGGCCGGGCGAGAGTCGCTGGGGACTTGTGGTCGGGATGCTTGCGTGTCTGGGGTATCGTGGGTCAGGGTGTCGGGGGGCGGGGTGTCTGGGGCGCGGTGGGATGAGGGAGGGTGCGAGGGGTGGTGTGGGCGCAAGGGGATGGGGGCGTGGGAATGGGGAGGTTGGTGCGCAGGGAGGTCCGTCATAAGCAGTCGCCGACCGGCTACACGCCCCTGACCCCCGCCGCCCTGCTTGCACCTCACGACGCAGGCCTTCCCCCGGCCCTGCCTCAAATGCGGCTCGGCCGAGTTCTTTACGCGCGGCACGGCCTCCGCCGCCGCCTCCTCGCGAGCCGGCGGCGGTGGCAGCTCCGCCGCTCAGGCCTCCCCAACCACCACCCCGGGGTCGGCTTCTACCGCGGGCCCCCCCGGGCGGGAGGTGGTGGCGTGGGCCTCCCGGCCGCTGCGCTGCGAGACGTGCGGCTGCTGGCTGCACCTGGGCTGCGCGGGCGTGGACCTGGCGGAGAGGGCACCGCCGCCGCCCTTCTTCCACTCCCGGGCCTGCAGGTGCGGCCCCGTCGGGGGGCGAGGACCGGCTTGGGCCGAGCGGCGGCTTGGGGCTGTGAAGGCGGGGCAGGCCCTCGTCCAAATGGTTTCGATAGTGCGCCTGCATCGTGGACTGCGGAGGCTCCGCCTGGGACCGCCCGGGTCCGCTGGCGACCACACCCCTGCAGTGATGTGCCGACCCCAGCCATGCCCCATGCCTCCATCTCCCCATGACCCCGTCCGTTACGCTTCCCTGCCTCCCGCTGTGCCCCGTGCAGGGAGGCCTTCCTGCGGTTGGAGGCCTCCGCGTGCCGCAACCCGCACACCTCCTGCGCCTCGCCCGCGCACCGCCTCTTCCTCATCACGCCGGCGGCGGCGGCGGCGGCGGTGCTGGGCCCCGTGGGGCCCGGGCTGGGCCCGCTTGGGGCCGGGGGCGGGCCCGCGCGCGGTCCCGCGGGGGCGGTGGTGCCGCTCCTGGCGCAGGGGTTCAATGCGGATGCCATTCGGGGCTTTGGCCAGGTGGGGAGGGGCGGGGGTGCGATGTGGGTCGGATGTGGGTCGGGGCATACAGCACGACATAGAAGTTGTACCTGACCTAGGCCTTGTCCACAGAACCCGCGGCCAAAATCTTGCCACGCTGTACCAGGAAGGTAGCAGTCTAGCAGAAGCTGCTTCCTTGGCGTACCTCCATTTCACGCCCCGCACGCGCTCCAACCACACGGCCCCCCCCCAGCCCGCCCGCGAGTACGACGGCGGCAAGTACGCCGCGGTGCTGTCGTACGGCGGCGAGCCGGTGGCTGCGGCCACGCTCAACGTGTGGGGCGGCGACGCGCAGCTGTGCATGCTGGCCACCGCCCGGCAGCACCGGCTCAAGGGCTACGCGCGGGCGCTGGTGGAGGACGTCGAGGTGGGCGGGGGACTAGGGAGTGAGAGAGGGCGTTGCCGGGATCCTGGTGTGCTCTCTCCAGCATTGTGCGGCCGGCCTTCTTCTCCGGGCCTAACGCGATCGGCCAGGGCTTGCTACTCCAGCCTCGGCTCGCTGTTCTCTCCAAGTCTCCCCAACAAGAACCAGGTTCCCTACGCCCCGCCGTCGTAACTGCTCCCCCGCTCGCCCCCTCCCTCTTCCCCATGCAGACTGCGCTGGCGGGCCTGGGCGTGCGGCGGCTGCTGGTGCAGGCGCGCGGCCCCGCGCTGCCGCTGTGGCTGGACGGGCGGCTGGGCAGCGGCTACTCGCTGATGGACCCGGGGGCGGCTGCGGCGCTGCACGGGGCTCTGCCGGTGGCCTACTACGACTGCGCGCTGCTGGAGAAGGAGCTGGGGGCGCTGGCGGGGGGGCAGGGGGCGGCGGGGGTGAGGAGCGGGGGCGTGGGGGCGGAGGGGGGTGAGCGAGGGGAGGGGAAGGAGGTGGCGGGCGGGATGGCGCGCTGAGTTGTCGTTGGCGGGAAGGTCAGTCTCGACAAGGTCTTGGCGACACGCAGCCGGAGCCATACTCCGCGAGCTCGGCATTTAATACATACTTGCGACAACTATGGATCTCCTGCTTATCGCGACCGTGCTCCTGGCCGCACTGCTGGTAGTAGTTGCCCTTGCCAGCAAGCCCGCGAACAAGGGATCAACGTCAGGTGCGAGCTCGGATGGCGTTGCGACCAGTAAGCTGTGCAAAGAAAGCTGTCGGGGTTCCCAACTAATTGCAATGTTGCATTCCTTCCGAGCTTGGCTCGGCTGGCCAGCGAGTGTATGCTGCAGATACCCATCTTCGGGGTTGGGACTGCTGAGGCGCGGTTCAGTTGTTTGACACGGTCCGGTCGGGCTCCACGCAGGGCCTACAGGCGGCGGCAGCGTCGGGCTCCCCGGCGGCCACAAGAGGGGGCGGAACGACCGACTGACCCTCGAGACCCGCAAAATGGTCACTCGCGAGGTACCGGGGCCGCTGTAGCCGCTCCACCGCACTCTGCCAGCCCCGCTCTCGCCCCCACCCCTGGCCTTACCTTGTTGGTCCGCTGATTGACATGCGCTTTCCGCCCTCTCCCCGCCAACCTCACCATTGCCGGCCCTCAGCTTGTCAAACGATTCCAGAAGGCCCTGGATGACGACATCTATCCGGGTCCCGAGTACGGCTGCGTGTTTGGAGTGGACATGGGATCCCGCGGGGCGGTGGGCGGCCGCCCACTGCGGGAGTGGCCCCTGGGTCAGCTGACGCTTGGCGCCTGGAAGACCATCCGGGTACGAATGTGTGTGGGGGGAGAGGCTGGGGTTGTATGGGAAAGCAGGCTGTGTCTGGGGTCTGGGGTGTGGGCGTGTGGTGTTACTCGTGCTTGCGAGGTGGGCACACATGCTGGAGCGGGCCGGTGGGGTCCAGGGGTGCGAGGATGCGTGCAGGTTGTGAGCAGGGAGTCGGGCTGTGCGGGACGCGGCAGGGACAATCTTGTCTTGGACCGATTGCCTCAATGGGCGCAACTGCAAGCCCATCCTCGCATGCCTCCGGCCCTGTGCTGTACGTCCCTAACCCGCGCGCTGTGCCCGTACGCAGAACTGGTACCTCCATGAGCGCACGCAGGTAGATGTGGGCGGGGGAGAGGGGGCTGGCCACTTGTCCATGTCAGGGAGAAGGTGCATGTACCTGGCGAGGCACGAGAGGGGGCCGTGCTAGTGAGCCTGGGATACAGCTGCCCCGCCACACAAGCTGCAAGGGGGATGGAGGCGCCGGCCGGCAGGCGGGCCAGGGCGGCTCTTTCGGCTGGAAGTCAACCTTGAGCAGGGAACAGCAACGCCCACGCACTCGCCCGCTGTGCACCCACACCTGCGCAAATCGCCTCCACCCCGCACATCTACGGCTGCAGGAGGCGGAGTGCGACGAGGGCTCCAGCATGGACGATCTACACTGGGCCGTGGAGCGGGCGGAGGCGGAGTGGGAGACGGAGCTGGAGCGGCAGCTGCTGGAGGGCAGCCTGCGGTCCTGGTGGGATGGCGGGGGGCAGGGTGGGGATGGGGCGGGGGGCATTGGGAGTTGGGCTGGTTGCTTGTTCGACGTCCAGGCGTGTGTCTCCGAGCCACACCCGCCTTGACCCTGACCCTGCCCTTCCTGTTTCCTCGCTTTCATCCCCCGCCAGGTACGAGGGCCAGCTGCGGCGGTTGGAGGCGGAGGGCCACCCCAGCGGCTACTCGCACGAGATCCTGCGGCGGGGGTGCGGGGCCATCCCCTGGGACAGAGTCATGCACGACCGACTGGCGGGCAGGGCGTGAGGGGGTGGACTGCGGTGTGCAAGGCCAGAGGGTCCGGGCGAGGGGAGCAGGGGGCATGGAGTCTTCGGCAGGCGTGGTGGGTGGTCTATGTTGAAGGACCGGGGTTGTGCTGCCGTGGCGGAGCCGTTGGCTGTGGGTTCAGATACCGGTAAGCAATGGGGACGGCATCTTGGGGTGTACAGATTCAAAGCTCATGTAGAGAGACGTCGCATGGCCACAAGGGCAACAAATTCGCTTGGCGAAGGTATTGGGGGAAGGGGAAGGCCAGCCGAACGAAGGTATTTGGGGACCATGACTACGACTGGATGGACCGCCAGAGGCCCAGGGCATGAAGGGGCAGACGGGCCCAGTGGAGTGGGCGATAGCGCAAGTTGTTTGTGGAGAGCTCCGGGAGAGAGGGGCGGCTGGCTAGGAGGTTGGGGAACAGCTGATGGGGGCGAGAGGGAGGAGATGAGGCGTGCCGTATTGCGCGAGTCGACACGGCGGTCAAGACCTTGCCGACAACGTTCGTTCAACTCACTCTGAACGTTCGCTCTTTACACTATGGACGAACTTCAGGAAGGCACGAAAGTCAGGCTCGTAGGGCTGCAAGCTCAATCGCTTCGAGAAGCAGTAGGAATCGTGACCGCTATGCCCGAGGGCGAGCCCGCTCGCTACACTATAAAGCTCATGCGACCGATGGCCGCCGTTACCGAGTTTGGCGGATCGGTGCGCGCCAAGCGGGTCAACTTGGAGGCCCTGCCGGCGGACTACGACTTCGGACTCGGCATCTCCGCTGGCGCACCCGATGCTGAGCGCGCGGGTGCTGACGGCGCGAGCGGCTCGGGCGGTGCGGCAGCGGGGGGCCAGCAAGCGGGGGGCAACGAGCTCCCGATGCAAGTGCGGCTCAAGTTGGCGCTCGAGGTGAGCCCTGGGTGCCGGGGGCGCCAGGGCGTGTCGTGCCTTCCGCCGCCTGCCCCTAACGCAAAGGCCCAGACACCAAAAACCTCCACCTCCTGACGCGTGCCGCCTATCTGCCTGCACTGCACCTCGCTCTCTCCACCGCCCGGCCCCCTCAGCCAGGACACATTGAATGCACCCGTCCCCACCCCGCCCCCACCCCGCCCCCTAGAATTCTTCACGGGCATGGGCGCCTCCGCCGCATGGCCCCAGCCTATGATGCCCTATCTCTCCGATCCGTACCCCCGACCCTCCATGCCCTCCAACTGACTGCACCGCACCGCGCCTCGCCGCAGGTGTGCAAGCACTTCATGGAATCCCTCAATGATGACCTGTACCGTTCCGCCGCGACGGAGGGCATCTTCGGCGTGCGCATGGAAGCCACCTCGCCCTACGGGGACTTGCGCGGCATGACCATGGGCGAGTGGGGGGGCAGGGGGTGGGCAGGGCAGGGCAGGGCGCAGGCGGCTTCTGTTGGCTGCCGGTGTCCGGCCAATGTGTCCGGCCAATGTGTCCGGCCAATGTACAGGACTAAGGTGCGGGGACTCGGGTTTCCTGGATTTCGGAGGCCTGACCACTGCTACTTGCCTCCTGCAATGCCGCGCTACGGCTCGTAGTGTGCTGACTTGCTCAATCGTTGAAACTGTTGCCTGTTGCAGGCCAGCTGGTGTTCAATGCCTGGGTCACCAATGCCCCGGGGGCCCCACGTGCCGGGGAAGGGGGCTTGAGCTGCAGAAGCCCGGCCATGCGCAGGGCCTTGCTGCTGCAGCCTGGGGGCGGGGGTTGGAAACCTCCTCCGCCAAGGGGGGTCCGGCCTACCTACCTATGGATGCTGCTTGGGGGTTGACCCCAAGGCTGACGGCTGCATCCCGTGTTCCCTTGGCCCCGGCCTTCCGCAAGCGATGGTACTTCGAGGACCGAATGCAGGTGGGTGGCACCGGCAAACGATGGTCTCCTGTCGGACCGCCGCTTTGCACAGTTTACACAGCTCCTTCCTGGGGTTTCGCTCTCCTCCTTACCCTGCCCTCCTGGCCCTCCGTTTCCCACCCAACCCTGTCACCCTCGTCATCCTGCCCCTGCCCCTGCCACCCTCCCTCACGCCGGCCAGGAGCTGGATGAGGAAGACGACGGAGCGCTCGACCGGGCATACAAGCGGGCGCACAAGGAGTCCGTGGGCGACCTGGTGCGGGCGCTGCTTGCGGGGACGCTGCCCGGCTGGTGGGTGCCTGGGCGGATGGCTGATGGGATGCGTGTGTGTGGAGAAGGATCGCACGGCGGCCATCGCCGAGGGGTCGTCGCTGAGGGTCAGGCCCGCTGGCCCGCGCATGGACATGACAGCGTGCCCTGGGGCTCGGCTGTCTGGCGTGCATGGGGAGCCTGAACCGGTCCACCGCCTGACTCAAGTTCCATTCGACCTTGTGAGGAGCCAGCATGACCCGGTTGCCCTTCATCTCCTGCCAGGTACGAGGGCCAGCTGCGGCGGTTGGAGGCGGAGGGCCGCCCCAGCGGCTACTCGCACGAGATCCTGCGGCGGGGGTGCGGGGCCATCCCCTGGGACAGAGTCATGCACGACCGATTGGCGGGCAGGGCGTGAGGGGTCGAGCAGGGGTTGTCCGAAGGGAGGTCCGGCCGCCCTTGGAAAGTGTGACGGCCGTTTGGACTAGGCCGAAGGAAGGGCAATACGATCCGGCATATGACGGTAGCCTCCGCGTGCATAAGCTGTTCGTGCGTGTGCATGGGAGGACCGTGGTGCCTTCGCTTGGTAAAGCGGTTGCATGCAGGATGACGCGGGGGCATACCCCGGCAACGCTACGTGAGAACGTGACAGGGGCCGTGGCAGGGAGGGCTGTGTGGGTAGTTGTGAGGCATGTGCATGGCAGCGCTCTGGGGGAAGGGCAACAGTGAAATGCATGCCAAGGGCTCACTTGTGGTTGCTGAGCTTGAAGCACACTCGTTATGCTCACTCCGCTGAGTCTGACATGGCGGTCTTCAGCTGGCGTGGTGCAGACCGTGCAGTCCGGGCGTACGGCAGGCGCTCTGTAAAGGCGGCAAGGAGGCCGTTGGGGCGGTGCGAAATCAACATTGCAGGTGGACGGAGTGCACCGCCGCACACGCCAGGAAGCAGTACAGGAAGAGGGCGATAAAGAAGCAGACCCCCCGCCTTCGCAACATCGCCTCTAATGACACGACTCTAGTCGACAACACGGACACAACGACGTCCCGTGATCAATTATTATTGCCAGTGGCGCGGCGGCGAGATCATCGTCCAAGCAAGGGGACCCTTGCCGGGGCATGATCGGATCACCGGTGCGCGCTGCACGCACCTAAGCCGAATGTAGGGCCAGGCAAGCAGGTAATACCATACGATAAAGACATGGCTACTATTGCGGCCCTCAATACGGCCCTTTATGAGCCGCCTGCCAATGAGGCCATTTACGGCTTTCAAGCTCAACACGGCTCAATCAGGCACAGACTCTGTAGTATGACTAAGAAGGAAGGGTACAGCGCTTCACAAGATACTAGCTACGTAGGATGGGTATCGATTGGGCAGTGCACCCGCAAACCATCAGATAGATTATGCAACCGAGACATTATGCAAGCTTAGGCTACCTAGCAATGCAGCCCACGAGGGCCCTACAAAGGCGCCGCCACGAGAGCGTCTGGGACTTCAACGGTTCAGTCACGGCACTTGTCCGACGGTCCAGAACACCAGATCCTATGTCAACCTCCGTTGACCCTGAACACGTTCTGTATCCCCCCGTAGAGGGCACCAGAAGGATACCAGTGCCAACGCTAGAATGAAAGCTCCACTGCAGCCCTTGCTGCAGCCCTGACCCACTAGCAGTTGCCCTGCAAAACCCAGCCACTGCACTCAGCGCCAGGATATCGATAGCATCCCTACTACTAGCCTGCCTAGCAAGGCTTGAGTTGCACTTAGCACACTTCCGCCCAGCAGCGGGAAATTGCACTGAAAGCTCGGAAACTCTGCTGGGTACCAGCGGACCGCATAGGGTCCTGCCCGACACGCCTATGCCAAGCTCCGTTCCCCAAGTCATATCTGTGCAAGATTATGCAGGATCCTGCCAACGCAAACACCGAGTCGAGCGGCCCGCAAGTCAGTGAACAAGCCATCCGAACTACATCACAGCCACCTGTCGTACACGGCATCCAGGTAGAAATAATGCCCTTGTGTGGTGGTCTCTTCTCATGCCGCGGTGCGCATCAGAAACGAGGTATATCATTAGTCAACCCAAGGGCAGCGCAGAGGGTACTACACTCGGGCTAGGCTGGCAGCCCAGCCCGAGACATGCCACTCTGCCCACAACGCCAGGGACCCCCTGCCTGTACAACATACCAGCGCAACCTCACAAGCCGGCGGAATAACTTATCTTATTGATTCCCAAACCTTTGCAGCCCAGCCCAGCTGCTCCTACGTCGTGCAACGCTCGATCCCCAAGCCACCCGCATTTGCTGCCCCCATTCGTTCTCCCGCCGCTCAACCCGGATCCACACAGGGGTCACGGCTCACGGGACCTACAGACCCCGCACCTGGGCCCAGCGCCGGTTGCTGGTCTGCTCTCGTACGGTCCCTTGCCGAGCACCACGCCGTACACACCCACCGCCCCAAGCACCCCTTCAGGCGCCTGTCAGCCAGCCTTCACACCGTCCGCTCGGTTGCCTCTGAACCCTGGCCTCGTCACTTTACGCTTCTCATCAGTCGCGCGCGGGCGGCGTGATGTTGATGGGGTGGCGCAGGTCGGCGCCCGCCTCCAGCTGGATGACCGCCCGCGGCGGCAGCTAGCGCACTGACACGTACGTGTGGCCGTTGTGGTGGTGCACCGCGGGGGCCAGGTCCCGGTCCACCTGCGGGTGCGGAAGATAGGGCGTGTGGGGCTGCTCAGAAGATGGAGTGGGTGTGAGTGGGGGGCATGGCGCATGGGGCGGGTCGAGCGCGTGCGGTGGCTGAGGTGAGGTTCATACAAGCTGGGGCTGCGAGACAAGAGCGCGGGGTTGATGTGCTAGGAGCGGTGCCCCTGCACCCCAGGCACGCCTCCAGGTGCCCTTGCAGCTTGCACCCCCGCCGCGCTCTCCCGCTCACCAGGTCGAGGCTGGCTGCGCTGCCGCACAGCTCCACGTGCGCGCCCACCAGCAGGCACTCGCCCACGCAGCAGCCCTCGTCGTCGGGCGGCGCCTCCTCCGACATGGACGAGCCGGATCCCGCCAGCGAGGCGGTGGAGGCGAAGGGGGCGTTGGAGTAGGAGGTGAGGGAGGAGGCGGAGCTGAAGGACGAAGCCGAGGAGAACGCGGCGGCGGCCCTGCCGTCGCGGTCAATCAGCTCTAGGCGAGAGCCGGGTAACATGTGTGCTACCAGGCAGTCGCCGCGGCGCGTCAGCCGGGCGGGGCCGACGACCCGGTAGCTGGGGTGGGTGAGGCGGGGCAGAGCGCGTCTCAGATGCACTGATAGGTCAGTCGACATAGGCGTGCTTCCGCCCTTCCACCCACAAGCCCTCATGTGTCCTCGTGAGGGCAGCCTAGAGGATCCGCCCCAGCCCGCCCACCCACCAGCCATGCGCCGTGACGGCACTGTTGGCGGGGCGCGTGTGGGACCCGCCAAACAGTGTTGCAGAACTGGTGGCGGCCGGGGACATCAGATCCACGCTCCTCTCCTGCATGCTCAGCATCGCAGAACCAGTCCAGGCGTGCTGGGGGCGCTGTGGGTCCAGGTCCGAGACGCCATTCGTCCGCAGCTGAGGCCGGGGACGCGTAGCGTCCAAGCCGCCGAATGCCCGGCCCGGGTTGAGTGCAGATGTTGCCGCGTTAGCGATCACGAGGCGTCCTGCGAGGGGAGGTCGAGGGCGGTCACAAGGCAGGGCAAGACCTTGGCACGGTGAAGGCCCGAAGGCGTGTAACCCGTGCCCGCACCCCCCTTGACCAGTTCTGCCTTCAGCCTTACCCACCGCTAAGCTCCTATGCTTCCCTCGAAGCCCGCCCCCACCTGCACGTAGCTGCACATGTGATAGCCCCTGACAAGGACGGAAAGGCAAGGGGTAAGGCATGAGTGGTCACCCGCGTGGGCCCTCCAACCCACAGCCTAATGTGGCAGATATTGTGTGCACATGCCACATGAGGCCTTGGTTTGGTCGGGGATGGCTCGGCCACTGGTGGCATTGTCCCCAACCGCCTCCGCAAGGCAAGGGTTTTCACCCTTTGCCACTGCCCAATGCCTTCTCATGCCTTTTTCAGAGGCCAAGAAAGGTTCGCTCTCTTGTTTGAAGCTCGCGAGTTGCAGCGAAGCCTCTTTGCCTTGCTTACCTTACATCCGCAGGTCAGCGCACGTGCATTAAGAGCCATGGCAGAATGCAGCCAGCCAGCGTGTTGCAAGTCACAGGCAATTGCACAGGCTCGTGTCGATTCTTTGAGCGCAGCGTCAACTCAGGGGGTAGCCTAGATGCAAACGAGGCCAAGCATATTGCAGCAGCCACACTAGACGGCCATTCAGTAGTCGCTTCGTTCCCGACTTCCCATCACGGGCGTACCGCTTCCGTCCGCCCGCCGAGCACCCAGGCCGCAGCTGTTCCCGCGTAACGCCACCTGCTTGCTTAGTGGCTTCCATTTTGAATTACCTGAATGGCAGCGCAGGGACAAGGCGTGCTCTGGCGCGAATGTCCTTGACCCAGGCGCGTGGCCTAGCGGGAACCCCACAGCGCTGCAGCACAAAGCTTCACACGCACCCGTGTCAATGTTCTCAGTGGAGCCGCACTTTGCTTCCGTTCGGAGCGGGCCGCACTCGATTACCGGAAGCAACCGCCGTCGAGGTAGCAGATGGCGAGGGCGCGAGGGGTCAGGCCTCCCCTGGGTAGGGTTCGCCTTCACCTGGACAAGACCCTAGGGCACTGCTCATCGTTCCGCCTTGCGCCCTCGGGCGTGTGTCTACCCCCCCCCCCTCCCCCTTCCTTTCTCACCTGGCTTACCTGCCTGCTCAAGCCCCCTGACCTCCCTTTCTGCCTGCCGTGTACCTCTACCGGCTTGTGAAGGGGCGTCCCCCGCGCCCTGCGCACTAAACGCTGGCGCTGCCGCTCACGTCCCTACGCATGCTCCGCGGCTCCGACGCCGCGCACAGGCCTCTTGCTGGGAGGTACCTGCTGAAGCCGACACAGCAGTCACATCTCAAAGTCTCTCTTTTCCTCCTTCGTTGAACCCTCGCCATGTCTCCTTGCCCTCCCCCCTGACCTCAACGTAGGGACACTTCTGGGCTGATGCGGCGTGGGAGGCAAAATGGACGAGGAAGGAGCGCCAAGGAGGCCGAATTGGCGGGGACGGGACTGCGTGCGTGCTGTCTGCCTGTGGCTTTGAGCGTCAGCTAGCAGGGAGCCAATGTGGGGCCACGAGGCCGTCCGCTCCCCACTGACCAACTACAGCGCTGTGACCCCAGGGGGGTCCTTCAATATAAACACCGAGGACTGACCAGCTGCCTGTTGGGCCTACATGGCTGGACGGCCGCGCGTGCAAATGACACCCTGCCTTGGCCCCTTCAACGATCACCTCTCGAGCCTTTGCTTCTCGGCAACTTCCCCACCCCCGCCTGACATGGCAAGACGACCGCTCTGCATGGTGGCTGGAGCGCAGTGGAGCACCGGCAAGGGCCAAGGTTAGCCTAAGCAAAGCAGGTGGTCCACCACAAAGTGCAGCGAGGGTACAGGGCTGGCCCGCCAAGCAAACACCGACTGCGCCGCTGATGCATGCCACGCAAGCGACGAGAGCACGCACGGCTCCGGGTCCCCAGGCCCGCAAGCCAGGATTCGATCACCCCTGCTCCAAGCACCGCCTCAGGCTCCCAAAGCCTCTTGCAGCTTCTCCCTGTCCCCCCTTGCGCTCGGGTGCGGAGCATGCTTGAGGCGAGGGCGCTGACTGCAGCGCTACTGAAGGGGGGCTGCCGTGAGCAAGCAGGTACCTACTCAATATGTGTCGCGACACGTCTGCACGCATCCTTAAGAAAGCTATACGATAGCAATGGCGAACCCCCTCAAGCGTTTGCAGTGTGAACGAGGCGGGTGAGCAGAGCCGTGAATCCCCGAGGACCCCCGCCCCTCGCGGCTCGAGAGGATTAGGCGAGATTCGTGTGTAGGCACGCGCGCGGACATGGAGCTAGGCAGCGCGCGTGCAAGTTGATAGCAGTAGACGTAGGTTTGTATGGTGTGTCAGGCAGGACCTCCGTGCACGGCCCCCCTTAGCGTGATGACGCGCGGGGCGGCGGAAGGTGTCAGGTGCGTGTGGGTATGCGCACGCCGGCGGCAGCGTCTCGCCGGCAGACATCGTGCCCTGCAGCAGCTTTGAATAATGCTTCTAGTGCGTTCCCTGACAGGGAAGCGGCCTCCGCGGCACGACCGAAGCAGACCCATCGCACAAGACTCGGCGAGACTTCAGCTCTTTACCTGATCCAACGCCCTCAGTCCACTGTGGTTTGTACCTGTAGAGACTCCTGACGTGTTGGCGTATCCAGCCCGGCAACTATGGCGCCATCCGGCCATCAAGTTGGTCCGTGCACCCGCTTCCCGGCTTCAGCAGTATGTTCTCCCTCCATCTGCTATCATGTTGTTGACATTGGGGTGGCTCCGAGTAGCCCAGCGGCGGTAGCGAGGGAGGTCTCTGACCATGTGCTCTCCCTCCTCCCGAGCAGCCGCAGCATGCATACATAGACTGTACATATTGTTTATAAGGTTATAGTGTGCTCCGTTTGGGAGCTGAACTAGTTTGGCAGGACAGCTTTAGCATCCTAGGGTCGCGCGTTGCGTGTAGTGGTATTTAGACCCGACTAGGTGACGGTGTGTCAAAGTAGAAGTTATTGAGGTGTCCGAAGTGGCTAGGTCGACAGCGACGGCACGGCGTGTGAGGGCGCACGGCCTCGGCCAACGCCCAACCGACTGAGTGAGTCAGTGGGCGGCGGCGTGGGTTTGGGCCCTTCCGGCTATGTTGCTAATGCCTATAGTCCTTAGCAACGCTGCCTCTGGATCCAATAATTCAAATGGAGCGAGCCGTTGGCATTCCGGATGTACGAGCGTGCAACGTTGCGCCGGCGCCGGAATACGTGGCCTGACGTGGCGCAGACGTGGCCTGACGTGTGCCTACGTGGCCCTGACGTGGCGGCCGCCCTGCTCGTCCTATCGTACGGCACCGTGGCGGCCGGGGGAGTATAAAAGGCGACCCCGGCTGGCCATTTTCCTAAGACACACAAAAGACACGAAGACACAATCAAGACAAAGCACTCCCAAAACTCTGCAACTCCGGCCCCCAGCATTCATTCTAGTACAGCAGCTAGCAGCATAACGTCCCTCTGCCTCAATCCTATCATCACTTCCCTGTTTTCTCCTCGTTACGCTGCCCGATTACGTTGGTCCTTAGAAGCTCACGGGAGGATCCCCGATCGAGCCCGGCACTCAGTCGTACTGTAAAGCGTGCGTGTCTCCTCGGCTCCGCCCCCTTCGCCCCTCTTCCCCCAGGCTTACGCCACTCAGGCCCAAGCCAACTCCAGCCTCACCCCTACCCGTGTGAAGGTCGTATACCCTTCCACGCTCTCCAGCTCCCTCCAGCCTTCGCCACTAGCCCCCAGGCTTCCCCGCAGCCGAGCACGCTTACATACCACTTGCCTTATCGCGCAGCCCTGATCCAGCTGCCCTTACCCTACCAACCCTTACTGTCCGTATATCCTTGACAGTACTAGCTTAACAGCGTGTGGCCTCCGTCTGGCTGACTGGCATTCCGTAGCTCATTCATAGCTCATTGCCCTAGCCCACACCACTCAAAGCTCGGCGGCCGGCAGGCACCTTAGCCGCCTCACCCCCGGCTGGTGGCAGGTCACTTCAGCTCACTGTCCAACACCCTGGCTTCCCCAGTCAGCGCTTGACACTTCCGCTTAACGCTTCCGCTTACCCCTTCCGCTTAACGCTTCCGCTCATCAACGCTTCCGCTTAAACGCTTCCGCACAGCGCTTTCGCTCATAACCCTAACAGCAGCCCTTGCTGTATCTTGGCACGCATCCCCCTCTTGCGCTGCCCCCTTCCCTCGTCCCTCAGGACTCAACTGATACCCCTGAAGTTGCCAGGCACGGGCGTGGTGTCTCCATACACCCCCTGTGCGAGCGGTTAGACCCCGGCCGGTCCTAGGGCACGCCAAACCCCCCTTGCGTCTGTCATAAGGCACCAGACTCCTTGCAGGACACCAATATAGGTGACTGCGCAGCGATCATCTCGCGCGAAAAAATAGGTGTCAGCACTCGCTGGGAGGGGTGACTCGTTTGCACACGGCAGGGCAGTCCTCGCATCGCCTGTACTTGGGGTTGAAAGCATGGCGCTGGGGGACGGGACTGTGCTGATCTGCCGTGTGAGGGAGCCGCCGAAGGGGCTTTCACGCCTGCTGGCAGGCCGCTAGCTGCTTACGTGGGAAGGGGTGTAAGGGTTGTTAAGAGGTTGGGGGGTGCGGGGGTCGGCCGCGGTCCGTCCTTGCCACTTGCAGCGAGGCCGAGGTCTGCTACTTGGGATACTGTAAGCCGTTTCTTACGGTCCAATGGCGCACGAAGTATCTTACAACATGCTGGCTCAGTGCGTTATTGCACTGCCTGCGCCCCTTGCAGGGTGCTTGGCGGGGCATCGGCACTGGAGGCGGAGGGGAACTGCACGGCGCAGTGGTGTAGCGGGGGCAGCAGCGGGGCGCAGGGCGGTCCGAGGGGTTCGTCCACACGGGTGAGGCGGTGTGTAGTGGGAAACAGGACGGACCAGGCAAAAAGGTCGAGTCGATGATGGGGGTCGAGTCGAGCATTGGCCGATGGGCCGATGTTGAAGGCAAGGGTACTGAGCTTCCATCTGGCGGGGACGTCCACTCCCCCTGCTGGCCGTTGGCCGTGGAGTGGTCTCTCCGAGCGGGCCGTCTAGGCCGTCGTGTTCGCCATACCAACGCTACACCTCGGCTCCGTGCCCTTCACTTTCCGGCAGTCTGGCCGAGTCTGGCCAAGTCTGACCTGCTGACCTGCCATAGTTGCGGTTTTGTCGATACACTCTACACATCCGCTCGTCCGATACCGGCGTGGTCCGTCTCGTCCTGACCCGTCTTGTTCGCCGCACCTACCGGGGATACACCTGGGATACGCCAACGGTCCGTCGAGGTCCTAGCTCGGCCGGACCGCGGTCCGTCTTGGCGCGCTGCACCCGTGCTACACAGCGTCATTCCGCCAGCGGGATTGTGACCGATGCGTGTGGAAGCAGTCCCGCTGTGCGATGCGTCTTGGCCGTGCGTCACGCAAAGCGTCGATCGGCGGCACTGGTCGCACGCCGCTGCACTCCGCAGAAGTCGCTCACCGGCCCTATGCGAGACACCCCGGCTTTTCCCCAGCCCTCAGCTGCACGCAAAAATGCCTATTGCTCAAGCTTATTGCACTTGAGAGCACCAACACGCTACCCATGAGCCCCGCCCCACCGCCCGTTGCGCCCAACCAACGAGCGAGGCCCGATGGCTGGCTTAAGACAAGGCCTAATGCAAGGGACCGGAGGCGGAAGGATGAGCTGGAGTCGTTCCAGGCCGTGTCAGGCTGATTTGGGTGCAGGGTCAGTGCATGTGCGTCAATCGAGTGAGGGTCGGTGTGCAGCAGGCTCTCGCAAGCTCCTCAGTCCTATCCTCGCTCGGTCACAGATATGTGCAGAATTCTTCTGCGCATTTCCTCGTGCGCGTTTCCACCGAAGCCGTTGCTGCTGTGACGCTGAGGTGATGCCATCACTGGTTGACCCCGACAGCAACTGGCGACCACAGGCGGCAACCCAAAAGCACCCTGGGGCGCAAGATACAGTTGATATGAGAGCATCTGCTGCTCGCACTTGTGCAACGCCTGGAAGCGATTGCTGGACCAGGGGGGTACAAACAAAATTGCCAGATATCATGCCCCAAAGTCCCCCGACCCCCCGGGACCGACGACCGACCCACCCGTACAGTGTACGACACTGTCGTACAAGGCCTGTACATATTCCATTTTATGCCTTTCGCGTTTCGCTGGACTGCTGACCGTGTGCTCTATCCATGGGCGCGCACAGCACTCCCGGTGGCCCACCTTGGTCGGGTACCATCAACCATGCCACGGACCCCGACCCGTCAATTGACCAACGGCTCGGCACCGAGAGGCGATATCAGGGCTTTAGTTTGCTAGTACTGTGCAATCTGAGGCGCGGGAGTGGAAGGCGGGCTTCCGGGAGCACCTGGGAGACGCCTTTGGGTGGCCGCGTGTGTGCCCGGGGCCCGGCATGCCGACATGTCCCACCGGTCCCGAGTCCCTAACACCGCTGGACGGGTACCAGTGACTTGCCAGCATAAGTTCTTGCCATGCTGCATGCTCAGGGCGTGCGGGATGATGCTGGGCGGTGCTCTACGCCGCGGTGACAAAGTCCCGCCACACAGCCTCCCAAAGTCCCCCCGCCCCCCCCCGACCGAACTTTGGGCCCCCATAACTTTTCGACTCGGGATCCTCACGGCGATCTCTGTTCAGATGAGGCATGATGTATGTCTGAGGAGGACCTACCCCCCCCCTGGCTGGACTCACTGCTGAAGCGGCATGCCGAGATGTATGGCGGCTTGCCTCAACTGACTCGAAGCGACCGTCTGGGCACGCTGATAAACTGTGAAGAGGAATTTCTTTGGAGAAGGGCTTCGGAGGTAGGTATCCCAGGACGAAATCCCCATGGTGGCATCCCCCGGGGCCCCGCCGCCCCACCACGCCCTTACAGGCTCTACTTTAGGGCCCCAGACCTTTGCTGGGGATCCAAGCGGGGCCAGCCCGAGGACTCGGTGGCCCGGCCCCCGTTGGCGCAGACGGAGTAGCCTCTCGCGCGGAGCGCGTTGGCCAGGGTCTCGTCGCCGGCGCACGGGTCCAGAATGACGGGCGATCGGCTCGCGTCCAGGTGGTCCAGCAGCAGGTTGAGCGCCTCCTCAGCGGGCGCAGGGTGCGGACCCGTGGGCAAGGACTCAGGCAGGCTGGCGGCCAGCCCGGGCACGGAGCGTAGCTGCAGCAGCGCAGCAGCTCGGGTGCTTGGCGAGGACAGGTCCCAGGTGTCGGGCAGGACTAAGGGCGGAGCCTCAGTTGCCGTGACGAGGGCCGTGGCGGTTGGTTGAGCGCATGCTTTGGCTGCTCGCAGAGTCAGGCGCTCCACGGTGCCGTCAGTGTAGCGCGCCTCAATGGGGCGAGAATGCGGTTCGTCCGACTTGTAGTGCAGGGTGCCCCTACGGTTCACGAAGGTGTTGGTTGCGGGGTCTCGGACCTTGCGGGAGCAGGGAATGCCCTCCAGCGCCTTGGCCTCGTTGAGCCGGCGGCGCGCTTGAGCGGAGGGGACGATCTGCGGTTGCGGCGGCGTGCTGCTGGCAGGACGAAGGCAAGCAAGCCCGTAAGGTTAGCTGCCAAGCCGCGGCGTTCAGCTGCCGTGCACCCTTCTTGGGTCCTTCTTTCTTACCACTGAGGACTGGCTCCTTGGCGTTCAAGCGTTTCAGGTGTAACTTTAACTGACACAGTACGTACACCCTTCCGCCAAGTAGCCCTGCCTTGCCCAAAGAGTGTTCTCCTAGAGTGGTCCGGCTAGCTGCCCGGCAAGGGGTCAGCAGGGGTCCGAACCTTCGGTACATGGGTACAATTCAGGTATGGATTGCTCCCCGACGCGACAGACGCTCGGGGATGGCGAGGGGGAAAAACACCGTGGGTTACGGTGTCCGGGGAGCGCACGCCCCTCGCCGGAAACTTTATGCAAGTGCACGTTCGCAGGCGCGCTCCGTTTGCCTCCCGAACTGCAGAATATGCATGGGCATAGCATTAGGAGGTCTTGCGTGCGATGGCGCGGTCGCCCCCGCAAGTCGGCTCGACCGCGATGGGCAGTAGACCGTTCGGCGGCGTTGTGAGGCGCAGCCCTGGGTTCAACAAGCCGTTTTAACTTAACGCACTACGACTGAAGCATGAATAATGCAAAGCAGGGACAGAA